>CANUEY010655996.1:0-20348 GCA_948099555.1 Croton setiger
GCACTCCACTCATCATAGCAATCCCATAGATCTCCCAGAGTAAAATATTCAACTACGTCCTTACTACCAAGTGGCTGCCACAAGCTATTTAGATCATGGATACCGCTCTGCAGAATATTTGACAGTACTTTAAGAATAAAAAGGGAAAAAAAGATGGTATTCGCATTAATGCTTAAAATTTTAAAATAGGGGAAATTTTGCAGAGTGGTCACTTCCTATAAGCTAAATGCAAGCAAAAAATTTCAAATAAGCAAAATTTTTTTGACAAGAGTTGAAATATTATTGACTGATGCAAACTAAAGAGACAACAATGAGCCACAATCTCAGTAAGTACCCTACGGCAAAACAGGCCAAATAAGCAGAAAAAGGTATATCAAAACATTGAGCAGACTATAACACAACCTAAGAACAAAACCAATATTAGAAAGAAAAGCCAAACAACTAATCTCTAATAGTATAATACCATAAGATTGCAGCTACCATATGCAGAAGCCAGGTGACAGAATCGACACTTGGAAATGAGAAAGAATTAGCACATATCATTCCTTTGAAGGTTTATTATTTATAATGGAAAAATTACAAAAACTACAGAAAGGAAATCTTCAAAGCCCCTAACAAATCCCAGAATCAAGAAGTAAACAAAATTCAAGTACCATGAAAACACAAAGAAATTACTAAAACCAAATCACAGAGCTCTCACAGAAGGGTTCCTACATTCATCTACAAGATATGTTTCAAATCGAAAGGTTCTTTGCAATATATATAATACGATTATATAGTCAACCACAAACTCTCCTTATTGAAATCTGGAAATTTGAAAGAGATTGTATACATTATTGAGTCGTGAGATTTTATGCACTGAACATAAATTACATTATAAAAACTATGAACAAGCTGGAAAATTTTGTCCAGATATATAGAGTGCAGATAGTAGGAATTCAAATATCTAGTTTTAACTTTGATGAAACCCACAATTAAAATCTAAGGTACTAAACTAGGAAGGTTTTGACACCTAGCTAGGACACTTAATCCTCAGTTTTTCTTTCCATGTTTTCTCAAAACCAGTTTATCATTTTCTTGAATTGAATGACAGCAATCACCGCTATGAAATGAAATTACATGAAAAAAAGAATATTTATACACTAATTAAAATTATCAATGATGACAATAAGTGTTATAGAACTTTATCAAAGTATTTTCTTTTATTGACAAAGTTTGATAAGCCATAATATTAATGCTTATACGTTACTTTTTTTTTAAATTATAAATCTTAGATGTATAAATTGGTTAGAATTATTCATTTGGAGTAACATATTAATTTATGGATATCAAATAGTTTATATTTCTAAATTATGAAGGAAGTAGAGAAAGAAAAAAGAAGATATTTATACAGGATAGAAAACATATAGGACGACCAAAGCAATTTCTCTGGTAGTGGTGGAGCTAGAGCTGACTCAGCTATTAATGGTCTGAATTGAAGAGGAAGAACGTGCAACACATGGCAAGAAACTATCAAAAGAAGGTAGGATAAAAAGGACAAACATGAAAAGGATATTCGGCGCAAGATGCCACTCTTCCCTGTAAAAGGCGACAACGAAACGTTGATCATGACTGGATAAGGATTTTCACACTCGGTCCGCAACAAATTATTCAAACTAACCCATTCAACACTACGTTATTATTTATTAACCATATTAGACTGAATTATTATGTTTTTTCTTCCAAGTAACTGACACTATCTTTTAATTTTCCTTTTTTTTAAAGAATTATTATTATGCAAATTGAATAAATATGAATTCTTTTTTTTTTGCCAAAAAAAAAAAATTATCATCCTGACTGGTGTATGAATTTTCAATCTTTTTCACTTACTTTTCTTCAAAACATCTTTTTTACTTACTTTCCTTTCAGAAAAAAAAAAAAAGAATGTAAAATAAAAATTAATTACTCCAAAAAAAGGAGGAGGAAACTGATGGATAAGTTAGATTAAGAGCAGAAAAAGAGCAATAATGGCGTACCTGAGGAAGGAGTCTGGAAGGTATAACCGGAGTTACACATTTAAGAAACCGGTCCAGATTTGACTCACACCTAGTTGAAGCGACCGCCGGAGACGACATCCGTACGTGTTTTCTGAAAACTACTTGTGCTTCTTCTTCTGTTGTTCCCAGCAGAATCAATCACTCTAACTAATTTATATCATACAGAAGCTGAATGAATGGGTCAATTTTGAAATAAATAGGATGAGATTAAGATTTATCCTAATTTAGCAAGTTTTTCTTTTTAACACTTTCCTTGTTCATGTTATAAATTTTAATTATTATATGCAAATGCCAAAAATCATAAAAGGAAGCTTTCCTTTGTATCCCAAAGAAGAAGAAGATTAAACGACGACGTACGCACCTTCACCTCACTCTGTCTGTGATGGTTTTATATTTTCTCCAGCTCAAGCAGTGATGATTCCTTTGTAATTCAATGAGTGCGGAGAGATGAAAAATATAAAAAATGTAAGAGAAGTAGTCAAGAAACGCAAATATAATATATATATATATATATATATTTTTTTTTTTATTTATTTATTTATTTTTTTTTTTTGAGAAAAAAGAAAGAAAATCCAGAGATCCGGCTTAGAGAGGTAAGCGGTGTCGGGGGCTTGAGCACTCGATTCGCCGCGTGGTTAAGAAATGTCTGCGTGTTTCGCTTATGGTTTGTTAGCTTTAGTTCTCTTATGTTATGCAGGTTTATTCTTCGGTTTTGTTGAAGAAATTTTTATTGTCCCGCATCAATACAATTTTTATGTAATTTTACTATAGTTTAGATGAGAAATATCACGAGTCATAGTTAGAACAAATTTAAAATAAATTATCCATTAAAAGAGATAGTGATGAAAAATATAATTTATTAAAATTTTTATAATAAAATATGACTTCACATAACATTTTATCATTTGAAATTATCAATAAAAAGAGTTATAAACTTCGTTTTATTCCTATTAAACTAAATTATCATTAAAAAAAATTATTTTTTGAGTAAAAAAATAATAAAAAGAATTAGCAAATACAAATAATAATTAAAAAGCGATATAATGCCAAATTAGCAAACATAGTTTCAGGGAAGAGATAACTAAGCAAACATTTCCTTTATTATTATATTTTATTGAAAGATAGATTTTATTTCCTAAATTTTTATTTAATGGATGATTTTACATTTGCAAAATTAAATGTTTGAATGTTGATATATATTTCCTCTATGTTATTTATATATAAAAAAATTTTAAAAGGATGTATTATTTATACATAAAAAATTGGAAAAAATTTGAAAAGAGAAATGAGTTAAAAGTAATAAAGAAATTTGATTTTTAACAAATGAGCAAAAATAATTTGTATACTACAAAAATTCAAATAATTGTTGAGATTTTCAATAAAAAAAATTATACGTAATTTTAAAAATATTTGCAATTTATTCTGCTGTGGTGAGACCATTAATTGACAGCTAAACATAATTAGTTTTTGCCTTAATTTACTTTTTCTATGTAAATAATATGAAATAGTATTTATTTTCTTTTCCATAATTGAATTCAACTTGGGACATTGCAATTGTGTAGCAATGAAATTCAACTTCAAATCATATCATCGATTTCAGTTTAAAAAATGCATACGGTTCATAAATTATACAAAATTTATTTATTTTTGATGAGTTATATATAATAAATCATTAACTTTTACAAATTAACGTTTAAAAATTTCATGTAAACATCTCCGGTTTTATTTATTTTTTTTAGCCTAATATTTATTACTTAGCTAATTTTAAATATTAAACATTATTTCTAATAAATTTTGTTAAAATAAAAGTTTTGTTACACAATACCTCTTCACACATCAACTTGACATTAAAAACACCATAATCTTGAAAAAGATTAAATTGAAGCAATAATATGGAAATTCTCTAAGAATTTTTTAAAATGGGATTTTTACATAAACAATCCATTAAAATTTATTAAATTTTATAAAAAATCATATTTTTTAAAAATAATGTTCGAAATAGTCACTTTTTAATTATCAATAAAATATTTATAAATCTTTTGAAAAAAATAATTTATAAATAAAACGAATATAATTTTTTTAAGAATTAAAAATTAAAATATGATTATTTTGAAAATTCAAAGTATTATTAGAATAAAAGTTATTTTCAAAATAATAAAAAAATCGATTTTTTTAATTTTATCCCTTTTTAAATCTACAATGCTTGTAGTAAGACTCATATCAGATGATATAAGGAATGGTGCAGTTGCTTAAAATAATTTTTTATCCTAATTATACTTTTAATTTTTAAAATGGTCATATTTTCAATTTTTGATTTTTAAAAGATTCATATTCATTCTTTTTTACATTGTTTATAATCTATAACGCAGAAGCATGAGTTTACTTAAATTTAATTAAGTAACATTAATAGATAATTAATACTTTTTAAAGTTATAATATGTTAAATTTAATTAAATGTGTTAAGTTTTTATATTAAATATTTGTAACTTCGTAAAATTCTATATATAATGGCTCAAACTAAGTTTTATTTATATATAATAATTTTACTAATTAGGGGGGAGGTTAATGCATGAGTTATGGGCTCATAAGATAACACTTATATTTTAAAAAATATTTAAATTAACTGGTAGATATTTATTTTATACTATTTAGGAGCTAAAGTTAATAAAACCAATTGTATAGTTTAGCATATGTACAAAACTTTTATGTTTATGATGTGTATGCAAGTTGTAAAAGAACTTATATGAACTAAAGCAGGCCAGACAATGGTTTCACAAGCTAACTAATTTCTTAATTTCACATGGCTATGAATAATCTAAATCAGATCATTCACTACTAGTCAAATCATTAGGGAATTCATTCACAACATTGTTGATCTATGTAGGTGATCTAATACTTGCTGACATCACAAAAATTACAAAGATCAAAACAACATTGGACAATACCTTTGAAATTAAAGACCTTGGTAATTTGAAGTTCTTCCTTGGACTTGAAATTGCCAAGGTATTAAAACAAAGCCCAGGGAGTGGACTATTCTTCCCTGCAAATTCAAAACCAGTGTTGCAAGCATACAGTGATTCAAATTGGGCTGGGTGCGGGGTATGCAATTTACCATGGGAACTCACTTGTTAGCTGTGAAATTCAATGACTCACATATTTGCAACAACTTAATGTCAACAACGCATTCTTGCATGGAGACTTAGAGGAGGAGGTTTATACGCAACCACCACCACCTCTTGAAAGTACCTTCATGGCGTGTATGCAAGCTGTAAAAAAGCTTATATGAACTAAAGCAGGCCAGCAGACAATAGTTTCACAAGCTAACTAATTTCTTAATTCACACGGCTATGAATAATCTAAATCAGATCATTCACTACTAGTCAAATCATTAGAGAATTCATTCACAACTTTGTTAATCTAATACTTGCAGGAAATGACATCACAAAAATTACAAAGATCAAAACAACATTGGAAAATACCTTTGCGAGAAACAAGTCACCGTGTCTCGCTCTTCTTCTGAGGTAGAGTATAGAGCTCTTGCTATTAATGCTTGTGAAATTCAATGACTCACATATTTGATGCAAGATCTCAAGGCAGAAATGAAGGCACCTATCAATATTTTTTGCGATAACTAATCCGCTATTTACCTCTCAGCCAACCCAAAATTCCATGAGCGATCCAAACATCTGAAAATCGACTGTCACTTCATCAGGGAGAAGATCTTGTTTGGTTTGATTCATATGCTACCAATATACAACAATCTCCAACTGGTGGACATCTACACTAAGCAACTCACTCAGGCTTGATTTCATGATCTAATTTCCAAGCTGGGCATGATGAACATACATGCTCCAGCTTGCGAGGGGCTGATACAGAACATGAATTCTCACAGCAAGAAAGAACCAAGCTCAATGAAGAAATTTGAAAATGAACCTGTTGAAAATGAGACCGTTGAGCAAGAAGAGCTGGACCAATCACATAGCAGCAAGGAACTTAAATGGAACGCTGTCGTTCCATCCATAACAGATTTGATTCTCTTGTCTCTACCTCCATCCAATTAGCTTTCCTGAGACGTGAAGAGGAATGAAGAATGAATCAGTATATAGGAATGGAGGATTCTGTTTTGCTAGTGTAACTTTTTCCTTTTTTTTTTTAATTTTTTATCGTACCTTTCTTTCTGGTTCTTCAATTTTTCTTCTCTGTTTTCATGAACTTCAAGAAATGAAATGGACTTATCAATTCTTCTCATTATGTTATTTTTCATTTATAATATATCAGTTTTATTATATTAATTCTAATGTCTGAAAGGAAATTTGTAATTAAATAATTTTAATTGGTAACTTTTTGTAGTATAATTAAATCCAGTTTATTATTAGTACCTGTATATTTCATTATTAATAGTTACTTCCAATTCTATTTACTTAAAAAAAATAAATTAAATTTGGAGTTGGAATCGCATAATGAAATTTTTATTTAGCAAAAGTATACATGAGTAAAATTATTATAATGCGATTAATATAATTTGATATCAACTCATTAATTGTAAATCACATAATCAAGGTGATTATCCATTAATTTATTATAAGAATATTAACAATTATTGGCTTTTTTTTTGAGGTTATAGTGAAATTTAGTAAAATGAATTTGTGTTCAAAATCTTAAGATAAACATTTTTCACCGTTTATCCACAGGCAAACTATATTATAATGAAAAAAAAAAAAAGTTAGTGTTTTCAAATAAAAGGAGATTGGAGTTAGAATTGAAATATTGAAGATATTATGCAAGGCAAAGTGGTTAAATGTATAAATCAAAGTCAAGGAACTGTTGCGAAAATAGCATTGGTGTCTGAACAGGTTGGAGTCGCAAGTTTAATGAGGTTGGGTATGGCATTAAATGCCGCTACCAACGACCTCCCCAACTCATTTAATGGATAATCAAGACCTCCTTTCCCCCTTTCTTTCTTACATGTTCATATCCCTTCTTTGGAGGTGCATACCAATACCAATTATCATCAGCTTTTGCATTTCTGGTCGGTTTGCCAACCCAACTTGTTTTGCATGGCTTTCTAATACTTATATTACTTCATTTGGTCAAACTCATACACTACTCGTTTTTCCATTCTCACAACTTTCTTGCCTTTCCCCTCCTGCATATATACTATATTCCTTCATGGTTTGTTCTGCAATCCAGATTTGATGAGGAACTCGGCGAATCAAGTAATGATGGAGATTGAGTCAAGTAAACCAGCAGGAAATGGGATGGTGGTTGCGGGTTTGAGTCCTCTGAGCGAGACTCTTTGGAGAGAAAAAACAAACACCGAGTTTGTAGGAGATGTTTCCGCCAGACTTACTTGGAAGGATCTGACGGTGATGGTCAGCCTTAGTAATGGTGAGACACAGAAGGTTTTGGAAGGCCTTACTGGCTATGCCGAACCAGGAACTATCACCGCTCTCATGGGTCCTTCTGGTTCTGGCAAATCTACTCTGCTCGATGCTCTATCCAGTCGCCTTGCTTCCAACGCTTTCCTTTCTGGGACTATTCTCCTCAATGGTCGTAAAACCAAGCTCTCTTTCGGAGCGGCTGTGAGTAGTAGTTTCTATTTCTTTCTTTCTTTCTTTCTTTCTTTATCAATTAACTGCTTACTTTCTTTTCCCTGAAGCTTAATTATGTAGAATCATATATTTATTTATATAGGCCTATGTGACACAAGATGACAACTTGATTGGTACTCTAACTGTGAGGGAAACAATCTGGTACTCGGCTCGACTCCGCCTCCCCGACAAGATGCCCGGGTCGGAGAAGCGGGCTTTGGTCGAAAGTACGATAACTGAAATGGGTCTTCAAGATTGTGCAGATACAGTAATTGGAAATTGGCATTTGCGAGGGATCAGTGGAGGGGAAAAAAGAAGAGTCAGCATTGCTCTTGAAATCCTAATGAGGCCTAGGCTGCTGTTTCTTGATGAACCCACAAGCGGGCTCGACAGGTTAAATATAATTAAGATCTTAGTTTCTTAATTAAGTATTATATTATGAACCATAATTAATCTAGCTAGTTGATGAGCTGTGGCAGTGCTTCAGCTTTCTTTGTAACGCAGACGCTGCGAGGCCTGTCTAGAGATGGAAGGACTGTGATAGCTTCAATTCACCAGCCTAGTAGTGAAGTGTTTGAGCTTTTTGATAGGCTCTACTTACTATCAGGAGGCAAAACTGTTTATTTCGGCCAGGCTTCTGAGGCATACGAGGTAAATAACAACTCCCTGCTCCTGCTGTTTTATTCTTTGATTCAATATCTACAAAGTTCCTCTAAGATTTATTCACTGGAATTGGCAGTTCTTTGCACAAGCTGGTTTCCCTTGCCCTGCCTTGAGAAACCCATCTGATCATTTTCTGAGATGCATCAATTCCGACTTTGATAAAGTCAAGGCTACTTTAAAGGGGTCTATGAAATTGCGGGTATTACTGCTTTTTTTTTCCCATCTATGCATATTGGAAATTGAAATTGTGGCTTAAAAAATTGACTTGGCTTTTGCATTCAGTTTGAGTCAAGTGAAGATCCATTGGAGAAGATAACAACAGCTGAAGCAATAAGAAGTCTTATTGACTACTACCGTTCTTCTCAGTACTATTATGCAGCCAGAGAAAAAGTGGATGAAATATCAAAAGTGGTAAGTGTCTTTAATTTTGCGCTATCAAAGTTCAGCTATTAATCAGAACTGATGCTGATAATTATGTGTTGCAGAAAGGAACTGTGCTAGATGCAGGTGGAAGTCAGGCTAGTTTCCTGAGGCAAGCCTATACTTTAACCAAACGTTCGTTCATCAACATGTCAAGGGATTTTGGGTATTACTGGCTTAGGCTTGTGATTTACATTGTGGTCACCGTCTGCATCGGAACTATCTACTTGAATATCGGAACTGGTTACAATTCAATCCTGGTACTATTTCTGTCCTTTGCTCCAATTTGCAATCTTAAATTCATTTTGTCACTCTTAAGAATCTATCAGAGGTGATAAAACCTGAAAAACCTGCTTTTGTTATAACAGGCAAGAGGTTCATGTGCCTCTTTTGTGTTTGGTTTTGTCACTTTCATGTCAATTGGTGGATTTCCTTCCTTTGTAGAAGATATGAAGGTGGGTATTCTATCTTATTTTATAAGAAAACATATATATAAACTCCCAACATAAGTAATAATCTATAATTTGAATTAGGTGTTCCAAAGAGAGAGGCTGAATGGCCACTATGGAGTGACTTCTTTTGTGATTAGTAATACAATCTCTGCAATGCCATTCCTGATAATGATCACATTTCTCTCTGGAACCATTTGTTACTTCATGGTCCGTCTTCACCCAGGTTTCGAACATTATTTATTCTTCGTGTTGTGCCTTTATGCAAGTGTTACTGTCGTTGAGAGCTTGATGATGGCCATAGCCAGCATTGTCCCCAACTTCCTCATGGGCATCATCATCGGTGCTGGAATTCAGGTTCGCAAATTCATCTACAATATAGCGCGGACCCTTTCAGTGAATAATTAATAATGAATATTTTTTTTTTTAAATATGATTCCAGGGAATATTCATGCTAGTGTCTGGATACTTCAGGCTTCCAAACGATATACCAAAGCCAGTTTGGCGCTATCCAATGTCATATATCAGTTTCCACTTCTGGGCTTTGCAGGTAATCCAGTGCAAAAGCATTCTGCCTGTTTTGAGTTTTATTTTGTCATTGGTGTTGGCGGGGTTCGAACTCTAGCCAATCTGTTCAGCTGTGATTCTCCTCCCTTTGGTTATTGATCAATTGCTGAAGCAGTTTTTGCGTATCTTTTTCAGGGGCAGTATCAGAATGATTTAAGAGGGTTGTGGTTCGACAACCAGTCACCAGAACTTCCTAAGATCCCTGGAGAGTATATACTGGAAAACATATTCCAGATTGATGTGCACAGATCAAAATGGGTGGATCTTAGTGTGATCTTCAGTATGATTGTTGTGTACCGTATAATCTTTTTTATTATGATCAAGATAAGTGAAGATGTGACACCTTGGATTAGAGGTTACATAGCAAGGAGAAGAATGCAGCAGAAGAATGGAACCCAAAATACAACTGTAGCTCCAGACGGTCTAACACAGTCTCCTTCCTTGAGAAACTATGTGGCCAATCGTCGTGCTGCCGGAAATGGTAAAAGGTAGATTTTAGTATTATGGTTTTCCACTTTGAAAAGGCCAAATTGTATGAATCCCTTTAACACACTATACAATTTTAAGCTTATGTGATATACATTATGTACCTTTCCGGCTCACACTTAAGCATGAGACAGAAGTGGGCTTTGAAAGTAATATTTTATCATAATGTTCAATATAAGACATTAATTGATGTCCTTCTGAGATGCTGGTTTTTGTTTTTTTTCTCATCTTTCCACTGCAATTAAAATGGAAAATTGATTTGAACTGCTATGGTATGAATTCATTACGAAGTATATGTCTCACATGGGCTTCACAAACAAAAGAATGGTGAAGAGCTTTATTTCAAATGGCCAACAGACACTAGTAGTAGTCAAAAGCTTAAATTTTTTCCAACGGAATTTGATTATCGGTGCGGGAGCACCTTGTTTGTTTGTTTTGTTTTGTTTTTTTTAAAACAACTCTGAAATCAATTTTAATGTCTCAATTTACAGAAATTAACTAATGTATTATCAATTTTACGAAAAATAATCAGAACCGTTAAATTTAACGGTTCATTTAAAAAAATAATAATAATAAACGAGTCCTATTCCGTACTCATTATGGAATTACACCACCTTAGACGTTTTTCATCCGCTAGACGAACTCGTCAATGATTCAAAAACCAAAATTTTAGTTTATTATTATATGACTTAAGGCACATAATAGGCAATATACATGTAATTTTCCTATAGTGGATTTCATGTAAAGAAAAAAAAAGAAGGGAAATGCATGTTCTCTTTCAAAAGTGTAGCTTCTTTATGTTAATGCAAGAGACCTTTCTGAAAAAGTAAATCCACCTTGTATTTTCTGTAGAAATCTTCTCTCATTATTACAGTGATTGGATGATCCAATTGGTGGCAGAAAAAGAAAAGAAAGAAAATGCCAGAATATGTTTGGAAGAATGCTCTCGCTCCTTTCCTCTCTAGCAAAAGCATTGGAAGCCAATGCCGCCAATAAGGTTTGGACGCGAGGGCAGACATGTAAACTTTTCTGTTTCAGTCAATTTTTTTTACCATAGTTACAGGGGAGGCGAGGTTCCCAACCTGGCAAGCAACTAACAGCTTGATTCACCCCTCCACTTGTCCTCTTCTTTTTCCGTAAATTCCCTCTGCAGTTTCAGCTTTAGAAAATGGAACGAAATTTCCATGAGATAAAATTTTGGGGATGTGGTTGCTTGCTTATTAGTTGTTAAATCTTTAAATATCTAACCATTTCATATAAGAATTGACAAACAGATTAAATTTAGAATATGACGACGACACATGGATAAAATAAAAAATATACCTTGTGAATATGAAACGGACTGGAATTTTGTCCTCTGTAAAGCTTAAAGCAGAGGCTTTAGAAACAACGATGGTCCAAAGGTATGTGAGGGAGGGTTTTAGGCCACAATTAGAACCAGTTGGTAATGGTGGCCAGCCTAGAAGAATCAGAATCTCTGTATATTCCTAGTTTTGTGTGATTTCTCTTAAACGCGTTAACTAACACTTTTTTTTTTTTAATTTTTTATTTTCTACTGGGAGTGAAATTACAGGTAACGAGCCTCCTTCCTGTCTTAGGATTTCTGGGAATATCAAGAAGGTTTATTCGACCTCTTGGTTTTATCATAATCCACTAGTACTAATTCTTTTCAAAAAAAAATCATTACCTCTTTTTTTATTCTCCACTCAGTTCTCCAATTCATCAGTAAATGATTGACAAAGTTAAGTGACAGTGATCGAAAAGTACATTTGGTATTATTAATGACCAAGTATAAACTATAAAAACATCCTTAACCTTGATATAACTGATTATTTATTTTTTTTATGTATTTCCACAATTGATGTGATAGTAATATTGATTTTTTATGTAACTATAAGCTATCTTGTCACCAAACCACCCATATTAACTAATTTGGATTTAAGTAAGAGAAAATCACCAAGGACAACCAAACTTTCCAACCCAGATGTAAAGCTCATCAGCATCAAACTTGGATGATAAGAATGTCATATCATTGACATACTCCCCATAAGCTGTCGAGCAATCTAATTTCTCAAAACTATACTTGTGATTATTGTTAATTACAAAAGTTCAAGTCCATCCTAACTTTGATTACCTCATACTTATTGCAGGAACCAAAAAGGTGAAATGTCAAAATGATTTTAAACATGTTTAATTAAGTTTTTAACGGTCCTAACCACGGACGAATAGATCAACTAATTCAGAATGGTTCTAGTTTAATTAAAGATCTCAAATTCGAGCCTTCAAAATATAAATTTGTTAAATTTTGCCGCCACTAGGACAGCTTAAATCTGAATTAATGGCGTAGTTTGATGACAAAAAAAAAACCGATGGATAAACAACAAAAATTAAGCTTTTAACAATCCTATAGTGGGCAGATGATGATGTTCTCAAAATTAGAATCAGTTAGCCAGACAAGAATCCATTCTCAATTCTCATTGGCCAACCAATGAAAAATGGGAACAGAAGCCATCATAATTCAGGGACAGACAAGACAGTGCCAAAAAGTTAAAGATGATGCCAAAATTTTACTTTACTTTTCTGCTAAGGATACACCATTATATATAAAAAAGGTTTATATTATAAATTTTTATATATAACATTCTTAATTAGTCATTCATTTCCTTTTTCTGTTTGATCTTCTAAACAAAAAAGAAAAAAACATACTAAGTTTCTCTCCCCTTTTTCTTTTTTATTTGACAACACAAATCCACCCATTAAAGAAGTGGAAGTGGAAAAAATAGGGAAACAGAGTGACGTAGAAAGTCGGTCCTGATGAACAGGTTTCAGACACCGGTGGTTCATAGGAAAAAAAAAAAAAAAAGTGACATAGAATTTAGAAAGTATGATTAGGAGGTAGCAATGCAGTGAGACTCCAAAGAGAAAAGAGACCTCCTTGGCTCCTTGCATTCCTTTTGCAAAGAAAATACAAAGCGATCTCCTTTATTCCCACTCACTACTATTTCTTTCCTCCTTTCATTTTTTGTGACTATGTAATTGTTATTACTGTTTTTGGTTATGGGACTAAGACATGCTGTTACTCCTGCTGCTGCGCCCATCGGCTTGCTCTTCCAGTAGCACTCATACGTATTAAGTGATGATGCTTGTGCCACCGGAATGATCCGAGCCATCGGGGATAGGGACGGTATTGGGTTTACTTTTTGCTCCATCTCCTCTCCAAATTTGATAATTTCATTGAACTTGTTGGACCAAGCTGGATTCTTATTAGCCAACACCATTGGTTTATTCATAATGAAAGCTAACTTCTGAACATTTATGAAGCCGTTAGATAATTTTGATGGTTGGTCCATTATATACCTCTCCTTTCCTCTTCCCCTCTCGTTCTCTGCTGCATTCTCAACTTCCACTTGAAACAAGTTGTCTTCTTTTCCCGTTTTCTTTGCTCCCTCTCCTTGTTCATCTGGGGTATTGATAAAGCTAAGAACAAGGCGACCGTCTTGGCGATCGGCTTTGAAGTTGTTCTGCGAAGGAAAAGAAATAGCTTCCAGAACCAATCTGCCATTATCGCGGTGAGGCTTCATACGCAGAGAAGCGCCATCGCGACTAGATAGTGAAGGAAGTGGAGGAGGAAATGGTCTAGGGGACAATTTCTTAGTAGCTGAGAATGTGCCGTTCCAATCCTCCATGTCGTAATCATCGGCAGGCCTCTCTTCTTTTTTTTCTTCTTCTTCTTCTCCTTCTCCTTCTCCTTCTTCTTTGTCTTCCTCTGCATCCCCAATCTCTGATGGTGGATATGAAGAGAACCCATCAGAGCCAGTCTCGGAGCCGAGACTTTCAGTACAAATTTTAAGGCTTTTTTCGCTGAGAGAGCTTGATCTTTTAATAAGAGGGTGAATATAAGGGGGAGGAAGAGGACTTTTGGCTTCTTCTTGTGCTTTTTGGGTTAGGATGGAATTCCATATATCTAATTGTCCAGGTGCTGACTCTTTCTTCTGTTTCTCTTGTTGGATTGAACTCCAAATCTCTGAAGAAGAAGAAACAGAGTCTACTATGACTGGGAATTCTTCAGATGAAGCAATCCTCTTAAGGCGAGATGAGAATCCATTTTGAGAAAGCCATTTTTTAGAGGACATATCAGCTGAAAGAGTTCTTTTTAAAGATTTATTATTGGCTTTCTGTTCAGCATCAGCCGAGCCAAGAATGGAAACTATGCCCTGTTTTTTCCCGAACATGACCTCTTCTTTGAAGGAAGAAGACGAGTTGCTTGAAGATGACATCCCAAGAAGTAGAAGAGAAGTGATGGAGAGAAAAGAAAAGGGAGAAGAAACAGAAGGGAGGCAAGGCAACGCCGCAAACCAACAGGGGTCTGATAAAAGATCACTACTGGATATGCGAGTTGCAAAACAAGAGATCTTAAACAATTTCTAAGAACAGAACTGAAGAAGTAACTCTGGTGGTGGGTATTTGCTGATAGCAAGAAATGGAAGAAGGGAGTGAGGTATTTGTAGGAGGGTTAAAGGCTTTTGGAAGTGGAAGGACCCACTTACACCACCATGAAAAGACCTTTCATTGGTCTCTTTCCCTTATTGGAAAAGTGGGTATCCAAATGGAAACTATCTTTAGGAAATGCATGTAGAATATTTAATTTATTTAATCATCCTTCTACATCTACATCTTTATGTTAATTAAATCAATAATTTTTTCAACTTGAGGATGAAAAACATAGTTATTTTAAGCATGTATCATCATCGTTTCAATTACATTCTTCAATTAGTTTTTATTTTTTATTTTCAAGAGAATTAGAGCATTGGAGAGAAAAATATCTTCTTATTCCCTCTTGTATTCTTATGTAATATGTATACAAGTATGTGATCTCAAACTAGGATTGTTGTACTGTATCTATGCCCTTATACACAGTTGGACGTGTAATTAACAATATGCCCCATCAGCAATCCGCATATTGTGACCTGACACGTTTAGATGAAACAGATACTATAAATGTTCTATATAGCTTTTTTTGTGTGTTGCCCTAGGTTTACCAGCACCGTTCTCTTTGTTCTCTCTGATGCTTCTTCTTCTCCATACTTCTTCACCCTCTCTCAAATCGGAAAGGAGTCCCAATTTGGAAATGAGCTCTTGAAACCATGATAGTGGTAGCAATTTTGTGAAGATATAAGTGATTTGATGAATTAAGATGAGTGTAGTTATCAAGAACCCAACTTGAATTTGACGACGAATCTAACGCAGCGCATACAGATAAATAATCATCAGTAAATTTAAAGAAAAATCTCATATTTGATTGTAAAATAAAACAAAATAACAAAATTTGTCTTATATGGGCAAAATAAAATTCTAAACCTAATATAATAAGAAAAATAACAATCTAATACTTAACCAATAGGAAATCTAATTAATAATCTAATTTAATTAATAAATAATACTAAATAAAAATATAAATATACTAAATTAAATGAACAGTCCAAATAAAATATCACAGTCCATATTCCCACAAGTTTCTTGTAATTTTTTTAAAATTTAATTTCTGTCCAACTTTCTCCAAAGAATTCATAGGATGTGGAAAAACACACAAATTTTTTTAAAAACAGCTTCCGCATCATTCATTATTTCTTTAGAAAAAATTCGATCTCGAATTTTACAACAAAGAAGAAGAAAAACTAACTTCGAAGTCTTCCACAACAATCCTACTTAATATGGAAAAAATCGTATCCATCGATGTAAAATCAAACAATTTAATATTATTCTTAAAAATCAATGAATTCAAAATGACTGGAATATCAAGAAAAATAAAATCAACTGTTTCATTGCCCTCAGCAACCACCAATTCGTTCTTATTCTCAATTCCCATAGTAGAATCTATTTCGCCCAAAACCTCTTCATCTGACTCATCCGGTTCACAAATAATCTTCTTATCTTTATTGGATCCTTCTGGTTCTCAGACAATCAACTTATCAAAAAGTTGCCTATGTGCAACTTCTGGTCAATTGATAGGTCCACCACGAGAAGCATATCTTGGCTATCTCCTACTTCCCATGTTTGTGACACCACAAGCATTCAGATGATTTACAATCTCTTGAAAACGTTTCTTGAAATGCTTGGACATATGATCCATCTGTTGCTCAAGACGTTTCTCCAAACATTGTTATACCCTGTCCCCAAATGGGGTGCTATCCTCCTGATCATCGTCACGGGGAATACTGCCAGTGTGCTAGTTTCCATGCTTTGATACCACCTAACATAGTGTAAAAGCATTCGAAGTTAAAACAACCCTAAATAGGTTTATAGAAAAGTCTCATATTTGATTTTAGAATAAAAAATCTCTTACAAAATAACAAAGTTTGCCTTATACAGGCAAAATAAAATCCTAAACCTAATCTAATAAGGAAAATAATAACCTAATTATTATGCAATAAGAAATCTAATTAATAATCTATTAAGTAATAAATAATACTAAAGAAAAAAATATACTAAGTTAAATGAACAACTCGAATAAAATATCAAACTAGTGGAAGTCTTCACAGGTCTGTGATAATTTCTTCTAGCTTCTGCGTAACTTTTTGCAAGCATTTCACTGGCGTGACAAAATGCAAAGAGCGTGGACATTTGGAAAAACAGCTCCCACATCAGAATCACTTGATAATCAACGTCGATGTGCTTGGTTCTCTTGTCATAAATGGGATTCGCATCGATGTGAAGTGCAGCCTGATTGTCACATCTCAAACTATGAGGTTTTCTGACTGTTACTATAAAATCTTTTAGTATTTCTATAAGCCATAATAACTCACATACAATATTAGCCATACTATGGTACTTCGTTTCAGTAGAAGATTACACGCAATAAATCACACACAATATTACATACTTTGTTTCTTAGGATATCAATTACTAGCTCATAAAGGTACAATAGCTGGAGGCGAATGATGAGTAGTTACAATGCTGCCCACCCAACGTCGAGGTACTTTAGAAGATGAATAACCTCTTTTGAGTGCCTAGAGATAGAAGGGATTCTTTGATTCTATAGTTCCAGAAACATTAATGCATGACCCAATCGTAGTAGTGTCGTGCAGAGATGCAACCGAGAGGGGGTCTAAATTATTATTGTGGAATGCCAATTTAACATCTTGCCCGTATTTAATTCATTTAGGGATGCAATGATTAGCTAGGGGGATTCAATACTCGGATAGAAGCTTTTCTCCATTGATTCTTAAACCAATTTACTTTTCCTGCTATTTATTCTATTTTTGCAATCACCAATCCACCAATTTTTGATTCGCTAGACAACAATTTAAACTTGAGCTAGTACTTGACTACTTCCCTGAGTAGAACAATACTTTATTCACAATTTATTACTGGAACAATTCGTACACTTACAGTTTGGATCATGTTGATATTTATTTTCTAACTTTGCAAAACAGAATGGTCAAATTTTTGTCCAATTTTAAACTCTAAATTTATCATTTTTCTAAAATGAGGTCGTGCATTGCGGAAATTAAGTTTGTTTTAAAAAAAAATAGATATGCCACCCTTTGGGAATAAAATTTTAATTTTTTGAAAATTAATCTAATTTTACTTTAAAAATATGACTCCGTTTAATTTGAATAAGGCAAGGTCTAAAACTGGAAAATTCTGAGTAAGAGAGTTGAGTACGTTAATTAAAATTTCATTTTAATAAACGTCTGGTTTTACCGGCTTCGAATAAATTATTTTATTTTCCAAAAATTAAGTTAAGTTGTATTATTAAGAAAAAACTATTTTTGATTAATGTGACTAAGAGATGTTCCTAATTAGTAATAATTGACCATTCGCGCAAACATAAAATATTCATTTAAAGCGATAAAGTGCAAAAAATAAATTGTGAAATAAACCATTCATCTGTTAATTTAATTATTCTTTCTCCATTACATTCTACCTTTTAATAAACAAATTACATTCTACTTTTAATATCTGAATAATTTATTAAATCCAAAAACATCCCACATGCATGTCAAATTCGACATTCAAATACTAAAAAGTCCTTTAAATCATGACAAATTATAAAATAGTCCACAAAACATGAAAAATTACAAAATAGTCCCTTACTCATGCAATGTTACCAAAACAGGCCATTATACATGTTGAATATCCCAAACAGTCCCTATAATATGTATAAATACCTAAAACAATCCTTAAAATTCATGGCAAGTTACTAATAGGTCTCTAAAACATAAAAATATAAAAAACAGTCCCTCAAAATATCAAAAACAACCCCTAAGGCATGCATTATATCAAAAACAGTCCATGAATCTTGTAAAACATCACAAATAGTTCCTCCATCACACAAATCATACAAAAACAATCCTTCAAACATCTAAAACAGACATCTAATCATTATAGGTTTTGTAGATAGGTAACAAACAGATCTTGTAGATTCTAATCCAATTAAAGCAGTTTCACAAGTGGATTTTACAAATTCTACAACTACTATGAACTTTAAAGGTTTTCTCAAACAGATTTTATAAATCATAGAAGGGATGTAACACCTCCTTGTACTTTCCATGGTAGCGTATGAGCCATTCTTTGGTTCTAGGAACATAATGACTATTATATTTACAATTTGAATCCTCCCAGCGGACTAAGAAATTTATAATTGATATATATATTACTTTATGTGTATTTATTTGTTAATTAAAATATCAATAAGCAAAACTAGGCTTCTAACTTTATTCTATACTTTATCATCTATTGTTCAACATTCTTTAGATTTCGAAAAGAAATAACAAAATTAATGGCCAAAAAGGGCTAAAAGCATAGATACAACGAAATAAGTATATTACCAATTAGGTAAGGCACACAATGACAGCGATTGAAAGTGAAAATGGCTTAAGAAGGAAGCAAAAGAATCACTTTCAAAAGACAACATCATTGGGCGGCTATGAACCATCATCACACAAACAACCCTTAGCTAAAAAGAATCCAACACTTCGCACTTATAATGCTAAATTTTGTGCTCCTCACGATCGTTTATGTGTATCCTTGCACCGTACCTTGTGAGCTATTTTGCATTATTCAAAGGGAAAATTATAAATTTATCTATGTATTTTTAATTAATCTATATTTTTATCTTTAAATTTTTTGAAATAATTTTTTTCTTTCTATTTTAGAAAACGTATTTTAGAAAAATCATATTATTTTATTATTTGTTGTCGAAAATAGTGACAAAAATTAATAAGTCACGTCTCATCTGAATCGTTTTTACTATAATTACAAATATAACACTAATTTTAATTGAAACAACATATATTTGCCTGAAATTATTAAAATAGCATTCGATCAACCGATTGATTTTTTAGTATTTTTTTTGCATATTTGTGTTATATCAGCCAAACTAATGTTATATTTGTAATAAAAACAGTAAAACGATTCGGATGAGACATAATTTTTAATTTTTTGTTATGAGAAAAAATAATATAGTATAATTTTTTAAAATACGAATAAAAAAAATTTATTTGAAAAAAAGAGAGATAAAAATATAAATTAAATAAAAATGGAGGATTTTTCATTTACCTTATTCAAAGTGAATCTTAAGTGGGGCTGAGAGACGAGCGAATGATGATGATGATAGATATTAGTCCATCATGATGATGATGATGAATTGGGTGCGAAAAAAGGAATCTTAAGTTGGTACGAATAAAAGTTTAATAATAACAAAATTTGGTAGGTGTGGAATTCACAAAAATTAATTACTATCGAATTAATTTGAAGTAAAAAGTGAGTAATGTCAAAATCCACATAGACTAGAGATTAAAAATATTATTTTAGTAACCAGAAGAATTTAACAAAAATAAGTGGAAGGAATGAGTTTGAAAATGTTGAATTTTAGAGAACGCAACGAAATAACAAAAAAATTTAGTTTGAGAAATATTTCCAAAGAAAAGTTATCTTTGTACTGGATATTCATGTTTATCATTGAAATAAAAATAGACTCATTAAAACAATTAATAAATTAGTTATAGTTGCCGAAAAACTTTAGCAACTTAATCTTTCTGTAGTAGCGAAATAAACAAGACAACGTGCTATGATTAATTCCTTACCAAAAATTAACTCTGACACGCGTCAAGAATTTAAATCTTTTGGTAGCA
>CANUEY010656174.1:0-20058 GCA_948099555.1 Croton setiger
ACTATATTAAAACAACAAAAAAAAAAAATAGATTTTTTTTCTAACAAAACACTATAACACTATATTTTATATATATATATATATATATATATATATATATATATATATATATATATATATATAAGGCCATTTTGAATAATAAAGTGATATTTAACACTAAAATAAATTATATTTTTACATACTATATATATGAAAGAAACTTATTGTCTATTCTTGGTGCAACTCCGTACCGATAGAAATATAGAAAAATAATTAGCTAGGGATATTTTTACGTCTAATACACTGAAAAAATAAAGGGTAAAATAGTCTAAAAATTAAAAAAAAATCTCTTGTCATGATTATTTAAATCATTAAATACACGTAAAATAACTAAAATGCACATTTAAAATATAAAATAGTTTTGCCTAGAATCACTCATCACTAGATTTCCTTCTCAATTACAGAATTCCTTCACATTTTAAAGAACCAAATCCCTTTTAGACATTTTATCAAACACCTTGTATGGCCATAAAAAAATGCCCATTTGTAACTGTTCTAAGCCTAAGAACTTGCACAATATAAAATCACATTATCACAATTATCTCACACTTACTCACTGTTCCAATGTCCATTATATTTTAGTAAGTCATTAACTTTCGTTCTTGATATATAAAGGACACAATCCCTCTTTAATGAGTTCACAACATTTCCACAACTCTTTCAGCAGCCCAATAGAAAGAGAGAAAAAAATATTAAGTAAAAGCACAAGAGGATTACATAAAAGCCAATTGAGAAGAGAATTCCAAACACCCATTTGTAAAATCCATGACTTTTGCCTCCGAAAGATTGATTTGTAAAGAGGATCACATAATTAGTCTTTTCTTTTTCATTTTTCTGTTGGTTTATGGTAGTAAAATGGGTTCTGATGGCCGCAGTGGTGGTGTCGGTGGGGAGGTGGTGGTGGCCGCCGCGAAGATGGGTGAAAATGTAATTATTGTGTTGTAGGTATTTTAATTTAATTATAAATAATTATTCAATACGTGTGGAGAGTATTTTTACTATTATTTATTTAATTCATCTTTTCATTGTACAAATTTAAATTTTTAAATGAAGAACCATATTATTTAACGGAAAGAAATATATAAATTAAAAAATAATAATTTTAAAAATAAGAGGACTAATTTATCTAATATAAAATGATATAAAAATTAAATTATTATTAAACAAACCTAATTTTGTAATACCAAATTTGATTTTAAGAATATCTGATTTTGATTGGCTGGAGGTAGCTAATAGCTAGGCAAGAAAGTAGACAATCACATAAGTTCCAAGACAAAACGACAAAATTGTCCTTTACTTATATAGTTAAAATATAATGTATCTCTACTTACTTCATTATATAATAAGACATTATTTTGACTTAATAAAATTTATATTAGCAACTCTCTTTTGTATTTCTATTCTATTCAAGTAAAGTACAGACAAAGAACATCTTAGAATTTGTGAAAATTAATAAATTAATTTATATTATTACAACTTTAATCCACTTTGAAAACTCTAATGTTTAAACCCTATAACGGTAACATTTTAGTAGGTTTAAATTTAAAAAACTACTTAGCAAGTTGTTAATTTTTTTTTTAATATGGTTACAACTTGTATTTATTTTTTATTAAAAAAAGCTTGGAAGAATTAAAGTAATTCAGTAAAAATATTGGAAAATATGAAAATGAATGGGGATTTCACAAATTATACTTTATTATTATTATTATTATTATTATTCCAGTTGTTTCCATTTTTATAAATATTTAATTATTATTATTATTATTTTTTACTTTGAAAATGGGAAAAAACTAATATTAATATGAATATTTATATATATTAGACGGACAGAAAATTTTTAAAAAAAAACAAAAAACAAAAAACAGAGAGACGTCGTGAAAAACGAAGAAGAAGAGAATCAGAGAAAAAGAAGACTGGCTGAAGAATGAGAGTGTCAGTATTGAAAATGATAAATCAAATACACCACCTTAGATTATTAATAATTAATTAATTAATTAATAATAGTTTATAATTAAACACTCACTAATTACACTTCCTTTAACGGCACGTAGTTGCTGACATGTCAACTCTCCTCCCTCTCTTTATTGCTTACTCATCTTCTTAACTAATAAACACACGTTAAAAAAATTAGTATTAATAATATTTTGACTTACTAAAAATGTTCAATTTGGGTTAAAAAATAGTAATAGTAATTAATGGTAAGCTGAAGTGAACACTGATATGATATGTCACCTTGGAATGCGTGAATGTTTTTTCAAAGTTTATAAATATAATAGTAAATAAAATTATGGACATTTTAAGTAAAATTTACTTTAACGACGAAATTTGACTTAATTGAATCCAATTGAATCATTAAAGCGATATGTCGTTTTTAAGTGAATAAAATATGAATAATTTGATTTAAAATAAAAATTTGTTCGGAGAATTAAAGAGTCAAATTCAACCAAATTAATTCGTTAATTCGTTGAAATATAATAAATGCGATTACGTATGTGTATATTCAACCAAATTAATTCGTTAGTCCGTTGAAATATAATAAATGCGATTATTTTTATATATATATATATACTAAATGATTTGCTTAAATTTTCTTACCCAAAAGCTATAAGCCATTTGCCAAAATTTTGCAGCATTGATTTATTTAATTAAGACAAATTCAAATTCAAATTTAATTATAATTTTAAAATGTTAACATGCTTAAACCAGATTCTGAAGCTCCCTAATCAATGATTACAATCTAAAAAGGGCTTTTTTTATTTAATTTCAAGTGCAAAGCCACTATTTGCACAGAATAATTAACACTAGCAAAAAGGTTAAGTTTAGCTGCTTATTTTTCTCCATTAGCTGATAAAATTTTAGTAGGTGGTATGATTTTAAATTTAAATTAAATACTGAAACAAAGTTAATTTTTTAATATAGTTTTATTAACAATTACTTAAATAAAAATAATATTATTTAAATTCAAATCAACAAAAAAATAATAATAATCATTATCAACAAATTATTGAGATTTCAAACAATTATTATTTTTTCCTAAAATCATCTTCTTTATATGTAAATGTGGTTAGGAGATGGTTGAAACTCAAATGGGGCATCGAAAAAATGAACCACCGTAAATTAGAACTGAACTATATTCTTAGAGACTAGTTCAAGATTCAATATGTTTTTAAATCATAAATTGTTACGAATCATAATCGTGCCAAAACAATTGAAAGTGGCAAATAGAATAAACGACCAAATCATTAAAACTATTTATGAACTGAACTGTCTTTCAAATTATATACGGACTCCAACCCATTAGTTTACGAACCATAATCAAAACCATGTGGTTACGTTCTAGTTCAAAATGCAACAATTCATTGAATTGTGAACCTTCATGGCTTGGAATTGGCCCAAAATGGACCATAACCAAGTTATTAGGTTCAATAAATAATGGGATTTTAGGCATAATTTAGTACAATCATAAGAGCATGATAAATTCTTAATACCATTTTGTATTTTTGGAAAAGAGCAACCAAACAAATTGGCAAAAAAAGGTGAAACATAAAAAATACAAAAACTGATACTTCTCAGTTTTCTATAAAAAAACAAGGACCAAGAAAATAAATAACCCAGAGAGAGAGTCACATTTAAAAATTAAAATAAAAAACAGTCACACCTTTCATTTGAAATCTCTGTTCCTCCTTTTAACACAACGAGGTTGCACGCCTCTGCTTTTATTACTCCTTCTCTCTCTATTCTCCATTAAAACCCTCTTTTAAACCCTACAAATTTAATACTTCTACTACTAAAAAGAATTGAAAATTCAAAAAATTGCTTAAATTCTTTGTAAATTCGAAAAAACCCATTTGAAATTACAAGAGAAAATATAGTATTTTGGGTAAATAATTCTTAATTCCAAACTGTCATTCTATATTTAACTAAACCCATTTCCAGGTCCCATCAGAGGAGAGTATTACATACCCTGCAACAACAAAACAAAACAAGTACATTTTCAAAATCTGAAAAGAAAAGTTAGGTGAAAATTTTTCTGTTCAAAAAATCCCTAAAAAATACTCCTTTTATCCACCAATTGGATAGGGAGTTGAGTTGTCATAGTAAATAAATTTTTGTATTTTTCAAATCTCTTCTTCTTTTCAGTTACAAAACAAAGAAATGAAGCAATCTTTAAATAACCCAGAAGCCAAGATAAAGGAAAGAAGCAATATCTAAGAAACCCAGTAGCCAAAACATAAAAAAAGAAGCAATTTTTAGGATACCCATTAGCCAAAACTAAAAAAAGAAGCGATTTTTAGGATACCCAGTAGCCAAAACAAAGAAAAGAAGAAATTTTTAGGGTGGGGTTTGCATGGAAAAAGTATCAACAATAACAACATTAACAGCAAGAAGGCCAAAATGGCAATACCCACCACCAACAACGCCAAGAATACTGCATTTGCCACGCAGGCCTCGCAGGAAAGCTGTTACTTCTTCTTCTACTACTACAGCAAAAGCTAATGCTGCTTCTTCTTCTTCCAAGTCAAGTTTATCAAGAAAAGAAAACCTGGAGAGCTTGTTTGGTCAAGAAAGAGAATTTACAAGAGGAGTTATGCCTGTTGTAATGGTAAACGGTGAAAAAAATGATGGGTCTGTGGAAAGAGGAGGAAGAAGAGAAAGAGTGGAAGAAAGAGAAAGTGTAGTAATGGAAGAAGAGAAATGGAGATTTCAAGCTGAAATGTTAAGAGCAGAGTGTAATTTGTTAAGGATGGAAAAAGAAATTGCAATGAAGAAAATGGAAAGAAGAAGAGTTCAAGTTGAAAGAGCTTTGAGATCTGCTGTTCAAACTTTGCTTTCTGTTAGTATTTCTCGTTTTGTTGTAATAATTTCTGTTAATGTTTCAATTTCATAACTTGATTTGATGATTGATTTACAGGGGAGAGAAAAGATGAGAGATGGAAAGAATGGAAACATGATTTTGGAAGAAGAAATTATTGAATTGGCTGAAAAATTAGAGAAATTGCAGAGAAGATCAAAACATAAGGAAGTAGAAGAAATCAGAAAATGTAGCAATTTTGATAAACAAGCTCATCTTCTTCAAAGAAGGTTAGAGAAATTCGGAGGAGAATCTGATCAAGTTTGTGTGAAAGAGATTCAAGAAATGGCAGAAGCAAGTTTGTCCATCAAAACCAATTGCAGCACCATAAATGAAACTTCTGTTTCAAGTTGCAGTTCAAATGTAATTTTGAAATTTCACCTTTTATTCACAAAATAAAATTATATAATCATTAAATTACAATATTTTTTTTGGATTAAACAATATGCAGATGGAGATTCTGAGAAGAAAAATGGAGGGATTATCAAAAGGGAATCTATTAGAAAGAATGGAAGAGGAATATTACAGGAGAATTGAACTTCCTGAACTGTCTTCATCTTCATCAATGAGACATAAAAGCAAGGTACCCTCCTTTTGTTTTTATGTAATTCTTCTGAAATATTTAGGATTGAACATTAGTAGATTACTTATGAACAGGAGACTAATCGGTACGAGGAGAGAGCTTGCTCAGGATGCAAGGCTATAGCGCAAAAGGTTGTGGAGCAAGTTCGAGCTGAGACAGAACAATGGTCCCAAATGCAAGAAATGTTGGGAGAAGTAAGAAATGAAATGGAAGAATTGCAAGCTTCTAGAGATTTTTGGGAAGATCGAGCCATAGATTCTGGTTTTCAAGTTCAATCTCTACAGTCTGCGGTAAGTTTACTAACTATTCTTACAAACTGTTAGTCCAGATCACTATTTAGGCTCATTTAAACTGTATTCAAACGAGATTAACTGTTAATATTATGAGATGAACTCATTTTTAAACCTAAAATGTTGAATTTTCTAATTTACAGGTGAAAGAATGGAGAAAGAAAGCTATCTATTATGAATCCAAGTCAAATGAGCTACAAGTTCAAACGCAAGACCTACAAGATGAACTTGAAAGATTAAAGAAGGAAAAGGCTAAAGAAAGTGTAATCAAAACAACAAAAAATCCACAAGAATCTCCAAATGAGATGGAGAAAAGGGTATTGGTTTGTAGGTTAAAAGAAAATCTTCAAGCTAATAACAATGGCAGCAAGCAGAAGGGATTGTTTGAGCTAAATAATGCTCTTAGAAGATCACCATTTAGAGAAATTGGAAATTCTTCTTCTTTGCCATTGTCAAGGCAAAATAGTAGGAATAATAGGGCAGTTTTTCCTTTGCATTGTCCTAATATTTCTTCCAATTTGCACCAAAAATCTTGATATATGTTAATGTACTCTAAATTTATTGCTAATCTTGCTATTTTCAGGGTAGATTTTGCCAAATAATTAAATAAAAATAAGTCTAAATTTTTCAAAAGAGTAATTCTAGAATTAGCAAATTTTTATGAATTTATTATAAATTATTTACTATTTTTATCTTTTTAGAATCTTGAATTTCTACTCTTTTTGAAGGGTAAGTTATTTATAGGTCTCTGAAATTTTGCATAATACGCTCTGGGTTCCTCTATTTTTTAAGGGTAAATTATTTAAAAATAAAATTTAATTATGATGGTTTGATTTAAATAAACTATGGTTCGATTTAAATAAATCAAATGGTAGTTTTATCATTTTGAAAAATTGTAATCAAAATCGTTGACTTTTTTAGTTGACTAACGTCGTTTCTGTATAAAAGGACCTGATAGTATGTAATTTTTTAAATCTGAGTGATCCGATAATATAATTTTTAAAATAGAGAAACTTCAAAGCATATTGTGCAAAATTTTAAGTACTTATAAATAATTTAACCTTTTTGAAAATAATTTTTTCACTGCTTTTTTTTTTTTTTAAATATAAAAATTCCACCTACTTACTGGACCACTTAATATGCATATAAAGGCCCAATGATATCACCAAACCCAGATCCTATTAAAAAGCCCAAATCATATATGCCCATTACACGACTGTTGTTCTTCCACATTGCTTTCCCCCCTAAAAAAAGGGATAACACAATACGTAAAATAGCTAAGTAGTCCATAGACATTGTTAACATCAATTAGGCTTTAACTAACCGGATATTAATTATGAGTAAGAAAAGACTGTTATATGTAATTACTACTATGTCCTTATAATTTTAAGGAACTCGATAATTAATATATAAATTTTTTAAAATACATGGGGGATTATCGGTAAGCTAATAACATGTGATGTTTAATTGTATAAGTATAATTAATTAAGTTTAATAATACTCTAATAAATATGCACGCAACGCATATGTTACCAATGAAAGTACTAAAATAGAATAAGATGGTTTGTTGAACCATGAAATTCACATGATTTAGCTGCCAACTCCACAACTAATTAAACTCTATTTATTTCATTACATAAACTAATTATATGATTTCATTACATAAACATATGCAAATCAAACCTTTTTTTTTATCAATTAATATCTTTCCAAATTCACATTCTCTTCAAGGTACATATATATGCAATTTTATTTTTATTCCGTTATTTATTTATTAATTATTGTTTCAGACTGTTTTAATAGTTATTATCTGTTAATCTGAATTTCATATTAGTCGATATGTATTAGATTTTTTTATTATTGAAAATTTATATGAATTTTGTAACATATACAGTTTATTTATTTATTTAAAAGCCTTGATAATTAGCATATTTTTCTAATTAATTCTTTTTATTAAAGCTTTAAAACCTAATAAAATAGCCATTTAAAATAATTTGCATTAAATTGGACAACTCACTAACTATAGAGGAACTATTTTATACGTATATATATGTCTCCTTCATGTTGCAAAATAGATCTTGTAAAAACCCTACACGTATATATATATATATATATATATATATATACACACACACTAAGCATATTTAAAGAAGCAATTTTTATAAATAATTTCATAAACCTTACGAAAGAATGGTTGCTTGTTTCAGAAAAAAAGGGGGTTGAAGCACTGCGAAATTTAACTGTATCATTTTGGGCTTTGCTTCAATTTGATTACAGCACCAAGAAAATGAGAGCTAAGCCTATGAATTCTGGAAAATCCATTTTTGTACTTTGTATTGCTAGTTTTCTTGCTGGTTTTTTGTTTACTAATCGTTCATGGAACCATTCTTCTTCTCCGACGACGGCGAAAAATCAGTTTCGCAGCAGTACTAATCTTCCACTCATTTCTCGTTATGTCAACAAGATTCAAGAAATTGGAAATGACTGTGATCATAAGCGTGTAAGTTTTTTAATTTAATTCATGAATTACTTGTTAAAATTGTGTATTTTGATTTTATGTTGGAAGAAAATGTATAGTAATGGGTGTTTTTGCATTTTGAAAACGTTTCTGTTTTTCCCATTTTTTTTGAAACGTCTTTTTTATTTTTTAACGTTTTTTTTAACTACATTTGAATTATTATTAGAAATTGGTTGAAGGAAAATCTGAAGGAGATATAATGGGAGAAGTTATGAAAACCCATCAAGCTATTAAGTGAGTTAATTAAATAAATAATTTTTCCTAATCTTCTCATTTTAAAATAATTTATTACTATTATCATAATTTAAATATAATTAATTTTTTTATAGGTCACTAGAAAAAACAATTTCTACACTAGAAATGGAATTAACAACCCATTTAAGCGGCCAGAATTCAATAGTAAGACCTAAAAATCACACTCTTCGAAAGGCATTCGTTGTGATTGGTATTAATACAGCATTTAGTAGCAGAAAACGTAGAGACTCAGTTCGACAAACTTGGATGCCAAAAGGTAATATTATTTTAAGAGAAAATTACAATTTCATCCCTCATATTTGGTTATTATTATTATTATTAAATAATAAAAATGCAGGAGAGAAATTGAAGGAATTGGAGAAAAAGAAAGGAATAGTAATAAGATTTGTGATAGGACACAGTGCAACAGAAGGAGGAGGTGTTCTTGATAAAGCATTAGATGAAGAAGAAGAAGAAAATAAAGATTTTTTAAGGTTAAATCATGTGGAAGCTTACCATCAACTCTCTGCTAAAACCAGGTTATATTTTTCTACTGCTGTGTCCATTTGGGATGCTGAGTTCTATATCAAGGTTGATGACGATGTTCATGTCAATTTAGGTAATTTTTAATTAATTATTAGCTTAATTTAACTTAATTATCTGATTAATAATATAATTATTTCATTTTTACAGCTACTTTAGTTACTACACTTGAAAAATACCGTTCTAAGCCCAGAATTTATATCGGATGCATGAAATCTGGACCTGTTCTTTATAAAAAGTAACTAATTTTTTATTTTCAATTAATTTACATTTCTAATCTGATTCATAATTCACAATTAGGGTAATTTTTTCTTAATTACAGAGGATTAAAATACCACGAACCGGAGTTTTGGAAATTCGGAGAACAAGGGAACAAGTATTTTAGGCACGCAACTGGCCAAATTTATGGCATTTCTAAGGACCTTGCTTCTTATATCTCCATTAATTTGTAAGTTATTATTATTATTATTATTATTATTATTATTATTATTATTATTATTATTATTATTATTATTATTTAAAATATAGTAATTATATATTAATAATTTTTGGACAGACCAATACTCCATAGATATGCAAATGAAGATGTTTCACTTGGAGCTTGGTTTATAGGATTAGAAGTAGAACACGTAGATGAACGTTCCATGTGCTGCGGAACACCGCCAGGTAAATATTAAAACAATTCTTGACCGTTCGATTGTTTGACTTTTTAATTATAGTGATGCGGTGGCAGAATGTGAATGGAAAGCACAAACTGGAAATGTATGCGTGGCATCATTTGATTGGTCATGCAGTGGAATATGCAAACCAGTAGATAGGATGAAATCGGTGCATAGCTCTTGTGGAGAAGATGAAGGTGCTGTTTGGAATATTGATGTTTTAAGTCAATAATAATTGTTATAATATTTAAGTTAAAAAAAAATTGCTATTTTATTTCCTCTGTCAAAAAAATGTTATTTTTATCAATTAATGTTATCAGTTAATTAGAGATTTGTGTTAATTAATTAGAATTCAACATTTGTAAATCAATATTATTGCTTTTAATTTAAGTGCAATTAAAATAAGAAAATAATAATTATTCTTTTTTTTTTTTGCAAAAATGAAAAAAATAATACTTTTAATATTATAAAATAAAGAAAAACAATAAAAATATATACATTAATGTAAAAAAATTAATTAATAATACTTCTAATATTATTAGTAATCTGTAGGGTACCCTATATTAATTAGGTCATCAAGATAATATGATGACATATCATTGGTGGAATGGTAAGGCAATTCTTCTTCAGGAGAGTCCAAATATGTTTGATTCAGTATTGAAGATGGATCGAACCCAATATCCATTTCCTTCTCCTTAGCCTCTTCAGGCTTCTTCAGATTACCTTTTTCTTGCTTCTTCTTAATTTTGCAGAGCACACATTCGTCCAGCTGAAAAGCTTAAACAATAAATAAATAAAAGAAAATGATTTGATTTTAAATAAATAAATAAATACCTTCATGTTCGTAGGACTACTCCTAATAGGAGGGTTAGGATCAGTTTCATGAACTCTGTATTCATGCATAATCCAATCAGTCTTTTGACCTTTCGGAGGTTTTCCTCGATAGAAAACGAGTGCTTTCTTATAGCCAATCACCGTATTGTTATCCTCCTTATCAAGAATCGGCTTATCAGAGCCGGTTGCTTTCCAATATCCGTCACCGGCAGCTCGACTTGGCCTATTGCCATTCGGATACTTCTTGTCTCGAGGAGTGTAAAAATACCACTCCGTATCCCAAAATTTCTTATATTCATCTACCAATCAATCATAAAATATTAGCTCATTATTCAAATAATCAATCATAAGACTAAAACCACGTTTTTCAAATAAACATACTTGCAAGCGATTCAGGGTTGTGGAGGTAGATATTAACTTCGATGATCTTGTTTGCAGGCAAAGTTTGATTTGATATCTTCGGCTTCAAGTAATAAGTGATGAGCTCATAATCACTAGGGCAAAACCTATAACCAGTAGGAAAAGAAAAATCAAAGTAATTTTTCTTATCGTTTTCATCAGCCGGAGCAAAGTCTGGTTTGGTCTCAGTAGCAGTAGTAGGAGATAGGTTTTGAGGTGAATGGAGATTACTAATAGGATTAGGAATCATTTGAACAGAAGAAGAAGAAGAAGAATGTCGTTTTGGGTTCGGATACTCCATAGATACAACTCTTTGGAGGAAGATAAAGAAACGTATACAAGTGATTGTAGTCTGTGTTTTCTTTGTTTATAAGAAGAATTCTGTTTCAAAACAAAAGTGTTTAAAATCAGATTATAACCGGTTTTCAAAATTTAAAAATTTATATATTTAATTTTTAAAATTAATTTTTAATTTAAAAAATTAAAAATTATTATATCTGTTTGTTTGAAATAAATAAGAGATAATTTTATTGGGAGTTTAACAATTATCTCTTCCATTTAAAAAATGTGTTTTTCAGTTTTTTTTTTCTTCCGGAAGGTTCTAGAAGTTCAGCATAAAATCAGTTTATGATATTTACAAAGACCAAAGTTAATATGTTTTGTTTAAGAAAAATAATTAATCAGAAAAATCTTGGCTACAATATTTAAATTTTTTTTTAAGAAAAAAATAATTTATTCAAGCATGTGTGTCCATATATTTATTAACAATCAAATTCAACGGAATCCTCAATAAACTACAATACATGCATGCATGTACAGTAATGTTAATGCCTTAAAATTCTTTATTTTGCTATAAAAAATAAGGTTACAAAATGTTCAAAACTCAATAAATCCTTTCTCTTTTAAGCTTTCAACAGTTTCCTTTAGGCTCACATTCAAAGGAATGAATTCAATACCCAAAGTTTTGGACTTTTCCTTCGATACTTGGTATGTTGGAATATAAGGCTTATCGTCTGCGCACCTGCAAATCCCAGATATGAACATTTATTATCCATGGCTAAAACAACAATAATCGGTAGAAATGCAGCTATTTTCGTTACATTAAGTGAAAATTTAGCCCCTTATAACGAGAACTAAGTTAAAGTATCAATTTATTCAAATGAAGTTAGTTTAACAAAGGTAAATTAATCTTTTTAATTTTGACTCAATCATTAAGCAAATTTGCCTACATAAATTAGAAACCAGAAAAGAAAATTTTAATTAAAATGACATAAAAGGAGAAGTGAGAATGATTTTCTCTGAAATGAAAAGATAATGAGGGAAAATGAACTTACTTTTCTGGAAATTTGAATTCAGGGTAAAGCTCGCGCAGAATATTCACTACCTCTGAGTAGTGTGCAACTCTTTCAACTAAACAATAACGTCCATTCGCTGATGGAATCTCGAATGCTTGAATATGTGCATTGGCAACATCCTTAACATTTATCCATCCCAAAGATGCATTGGGGAATGTTTGTACTCCTACAATCAATAAACAGTGAAAATAGTAAATAATTTAGTAATATAAGCCAATTATAAATAGGTGCCCTACTTGAAATTCTGTTTTATTAAATTCTATACTTTATCTTTTCCTAAATGGTTTGAGATTAGTACCGGTTTTATGTAGTAGATGGTAACAATATAAGCAAATACCTTTCAGTAAGCTTAAAACAGCAGCCGCACTTGTATTAAGTGTTGGCTGTAGGAGAGGACCAATAACCATAGCTGGGTTTATAGCAACCAAGTCCATTTCTTTCTCTTTTGCAAATTTCCAAGCAGCATCCTCAGCCAAGGTCTTTGAAACCACATACCAAAGCTAAAAGCAGGAAAAAAATAAAATAAGCAAAAGGATGTTCCAATTAATATGTCAAAAATATGAAATGTGATCAACCAAGAACCAAAAGGAGGTGGCAGATATGGCAGAAATCGTTAAAATTTAAAGAAAATAGGAAACATTGAAGCTGCATCATAACCAGGGCTTGCTGCTTATAATTGTTTTTAGCTGTTGTTGTATGAAGAATAATAACACTACATGATCACTCGGGACAAGATTTGGAGATCATAACCAGCACTCACCTTAGATTGCTTACAAACTTCTGGATCAGAAAACCAAGTTTCATCTACAACAACCTCTGGAGTTCGAGGCTTTCCATTATAAGCAACAGCAGCTATAGAAGATGTCAAGACAACTCGTTTGACTGAAGGAGATTTTGCACATGAGTTAAGAACATTCAGTGTTCCCTTCACTGCAGGATCAATTAATTCTGCCTGAAATGAGAAAGTAAACAGCTATAGAAGTCCTATAACATTAAACAAACAAGCAAACAAAAAGAAAAGGCTATCAAAGTTTATTTGTGAGGTATTTCAAGATTCTTTCCTTCATATCATGAAAAATAGAGACCTAACCATACAAAGAACACCAATACTTGCTTAGAAACAAGGATACAAGTCTAACCTGAGGATCAGTAACATCATGGAAAAAGGGAGATGCAGTATGGAAAACACCTTCACACTCTTCAATAGCAGAATCAAATGAACCTTCTTCCAGTAGGTTTGCTTTAAACAGCTGAAGTCTCTCTTCAGCTCCTTCAAGTGCACGCAAATGCTCTGTCTTTTTGGGATCATCTACAGAAATCACATAAAAAATAATAATTCTTCATTCAAACAGCACGCATATTTCTCTGTTTCTGCTCTGGAACTACTACATTTCTTCTACAGTATGCATACATAGATACATGAAGAATAATCTAAGGCAACGTTTGGTAAACCATAATAAAACATCCAATAATTCTATACATTTCGTCATTAATGAACCTAACAATCCCAAAATCATTACAAAATAGCAAATTAATATCTGTTCTGGAGCAGCCACAGAGCTAAGATTGCAAATTTTCCAAAATCAGGAGGCAATATTGAAAATTTTAAAAATTCAAGGATAAAATACAAAAATTTAGCAAAACACAAGGACCAAATATTAAAGACATTCTGGATTAGGGGGCCATCACTGCCACTCTTTCGCTCCGGCGTCGTCTTAGAGACAACGGAGTTTGTAGTTTTGTTCGTATTTACACGTAATTGAATTGAATCAGATTTTTTATAATTAAGCACAGAAATCTTAAAATAATCCATAATTAATAATTAATTAACACTAACAGTAGTAGAAAATTACTCTCAACTAATCAATCTTAAAAATTATAATATCAACGATTAACAACCACACTGTTCATTACAATAAAATAAAATTCAAAAAAAAATTGTTAACCAGAAACAGAGATCAACGACGAACCTGGATTACGAACGGAGGCTTTGACGGTGTAGCCACGGTGGAGGAGAAGCTTGACGAGCCACGAAGCAATGTAACCAGACGCTCCGGTTACACAAACGACCTTCCCTGCTCCGCTGCTGCTCATTTCCGTCGTCGTTTTGGTTTTCTTCTCTTCTTCAATCTTCACTCGCTCACCACCAACACCGAGTTTTGATAACGGTCCCTGGTTTTTCGGTAGTTGGTTTTGGCAATTTATACCGCCACGAGTAGTAGTATTATTAGAGTGAGGAGGGACCACTGAATGGTTATGATTTTTAATGTAGGGGATTATAACCCTCGTACGTAGGCAAATGCATAAGCAAAACGAATTCTCTAGTGGATGGCAGTGGGTTGTCAAGGAAGAAAATGTAATTTCATGATTTTCTAATGCATTGAACGACAACGAAGATGGCTTTAATTTTATATGTCGTTTCCTTTTATGATTTGTAGCAAATGGAAGGAAACGTCAAAGCTTACCCAACCTAATTAGATTGACGCCATCTAATACGTTATTAATGCTGGTTGTTACGCCACCTAATACGTATATTTTGATTAAGTTTTGGCTTGTTAGGTACAATATAAAAATTGGGTAATCTTTTTAAGATGAGCCCATAATAAATGAACCAGAACTTAGATTTATTTGGTCATGGTCTATGAATCGAAGTCTTGATTTGTGAATCAAAAGTTTGTGGTTCAATAAGTATTTGAACCTAAACCAAATCGATTCACAAGTTGGTTTAATGAATTAATTGTTCGTTCGCATTCATAAATAGCTCAAAAAGAAACAAGCAATTAATGAATTTCACGGTTAAATCTAAATCAAAGCGATTTCACGGTTAAATCTAAATCAAAGCGGTTTAATGATGATTACGTTTGAATTGGATTGTAATTGAATAGCATCCGAATCATTTATATGCAATTATTAGTAATTTATTATACTAAATCATGCTTCTTCCAAATGTTTTACCTAAACCATCATCAACACAAAAACATTTGGCACCTAAACAAAGGCAATTTGTTAACTCACACATTAAATGCATTCTCATCTCCAGATGCCTATAAATAAGCAAGAACTCCAATGGATAGAGCAAGTATAAAGTTCTAACAATGAGCTTAAAATCTCAATTTAATGGGTATCGAATTCACTAAAAATAAAATATGCTTTTCTACAAATAACGCAAAATCAACACAAATATAGTAATAAAAACAAGTTGAATTTGCATGATATCATAATTTATTTTAAAGAATTTTAAAAATAATTTGAGTCTCAATTTTTTTAATATTTGGATGATAAAAGGTATGCCTATAAATTATCTTTTTATATTTTTAATCAATGTTTTTAATTATTTTTTAATTTATTTACATTATTATTGTTTGTTTAATGTATTATTATCACTAATCTTAAATGTTTTTTAATTAAAAAAAATTACACAATGTCAACATTATATGTTCTCGTATGTCAACATTATTTCATCATTTATCTATCTTAACAAAATCATCTCAAATATATAATAGAAAAATACAAATTTATTAAATATGTAACCAGTATGTCAACAATTATAATACTAATTTAAAACCAGAGTTTGATAAAACGACACGACGTTCTCATACAAGTACCAGCTTAGTTAGAACGCCTCTACACCATAAATCTCAAACCCTACCTATCTATTTGTTAATTAATCAAAAATATGATCAAACAAAATCCTAGTTATCTAACAATCATATAGTAAGCAATAGGGGAGAACAAATTTCGGTAATTACCGAACCGAATCAATTCAGTAACCGAAAATCGGTAATGTTAATTTACCGATCGGTAATTGGTAATAACTGTCGGTATTCGGCACGGTTTCGGTAGAGGAGTTTGAAATTTTCGATAAAAAAAATTACCGAGTTACCGAATTTGGACTTCTCAACACTACGTCGGTTTGTGTTAATATAGTTCTGAAATTACTATGATTTTCACGGATTCGGTAATCGGTATCGGTAATTGGTAGTGAGACCAAAAAATTTCGGTTACCGACACCACTCGGTATCGGTAATGGTAGTGGTAAAAAACTTATTGGTTAACCAAACTGTTCGGTAACGGTAATCGGTAACGGTTACTGATTGCTCAGCCCTAGTAAGTAAGCAAGCTTGAAATGACAGAATTTGATTTATTGTATTGTTTTTTTTATCCAAACTTTGATTAATTGTATTGATAGAATAGATTTAAGAAAAGAAATTTTTATTTTACAAGTTAAAAAAAATTAATTTAAAAGCTATAATTAATTTGCCCACTTTAGGAGCTAGATTTTGTTTGGGAACTAGGATAGTGGAAAAACCTGGCCATCATCTTATATATATATAGGTGTAGAGATATGAATCTGTACAATTCAAATAACTCTCTGATCTTTCTTTAATCAAAACTTGAATAATCAACAATGGCTACCTTGCTAATTCTACCTTTTAATGCTCCCAAAACCACTGTATCACCAGTATTATACCAAGGTTTCTCACCAAATAACCTCAACAAATCCAAATATTTCCTCTTTCAAAGCAAACCCTTTTCACCAAACCTTAAAATTCTCCTCAAACGCTCATCAACAGTGTCAAGTCTCATTCCACAGCTCAACGATGACGACGAAACCCTAATTTATAATCAAGAAGACGAACAATCTTTACGCGAAATATGGAAAGAAATTCAAGGATTCAATGACTGGGAAGGGCTTTTAGATCCAATGAACTCTCATCTACGTAAAGAAATCATTAGATACGGAGAATTTGCTCAATCTTGCTATGATTCTTTCGATTTCGACCCTCATTCCAAGTATTGTGGAACTTGCAAGTACCAACCCGCTAATTTCTTCACTAAACTCGAAATGCAAAGTCTTGGTTATCAAATTAGTAGGTATTTATACGCAACTTCGAACATTAATCTTCCTAATTTCTTTCAAAAATCTAAATTAAGTAGTGTTTGGAGTATCCATGCAAATTGGATGGGTTACGTAGCGGTCACCGTTGATGAAGACGAAATCCGACGGCTCGGCCGTCGTGATATAGTTATAGCATGGAGAGGTACAGTTACTTATCTTGAATGGATATATGATCTTAAAGACATTCTTCGCCCAGCAAATTTTTCTAATGATTCATCAATCAAAATTGAATTAGGGTTTTATGACTTGTACACCAAGAAAGAAGATTCTTGCAAGTATTGTAATTTTTCTGCTCGTGAACAAGTTCTAGCTGAAATTAAAAGGCTTCTTGATTATTATAAAGGGGAAGAAATTAGTATTACGATCACGGGTCATAGTTTAGGAGCAGCTTTGGCTATAATTAGTGCTTACGATATAGCAGAAATGAAGCTTAATTCCATAGATGATGATGATGAAAAAAGTAAAATTCCGATCACCGTGTACTCTTTTTCCGGCCCGCGCGTCGGAAATTTGAAGTTTAAAGAAAGATTAGAAGAGCTTGGGGTTAAAGTATTAAGAGTGATTAATGTTCATGATAAGGTACCAACCGTGCCAGGGATATTTGCCAATGAAAAATTTCAATTTCAAAAATACGTAGAAGAAACGATGTCGTTTCCTTGGAGTTATGCACATGTTGGTGTAGAACTTGCATTAGATCATACAAATAGTCCATTTTTAAAACAAACAAATGATTTAGGTTGTGCACATAATCTTGAAGTGCATTTACACTTAGTTGATGGGTATCATGGGAAAGGGAAAAAATTCATTTTAGCAACAAAAAGGGATATTGCTTTGGTTAATAAGAGTTGTGATTTCTTGAGGAGTGAATATGGCGTTCCGCCGCATTGGCGGCAAGATGAGAATAAAGGGATGATCAGAAATAATGACGGCCGGTGGGTGGTGCCGGAAAGACCAAGAGTGGAAGCACACCCTGCTGATACGGCCCACCACCTTCAACAAGTGCTCAAGATTAATGGCAATTCATCTCCACTTTGAAATTTATTGTTGTAAACCATTAATGAAAATTGTGTGCATGTGTCATGTCCTGTCCCTGTCCTATGCATATATGCGAGTGTACCTAAATTTGATAATTTTCATGATGTTTACGTTAATTTTGATTAATACATAATTTTATAGCTAAATATGATAAAAATATAACTGTATTTTAATTTTTTTAAGATATTAATTAAAACAACTTATTTTATGGTAAACATTAATATATAAATAATTTTTATTTATTTATTTTTTGAAATAAAATATTTGAACACTTAGAAATAATCAAATAATAAATTTCCTTTTAGTGACTGAAGTTGTTTAAGACAGTAATCACTATTAGCATACATTAATTTCCATTAATAATATTGATTTTTATGTTGGAGTGATTAAAATATAATGGCTATTATTTCCAACTCCATATGATGAAATTTTGACATAAATGAGTGCTTTTCACTATAGTGCAATCTCACAACTATGGAGCAAAAGTGGGGGCCTATAGGCCTATATACCCATAAATCCATCTTTTAATTAGTGGCTAATTACTTTAAGGCATCCTTAATTATGTTCACTAATTACGTTATTTTGTGATTTTAACCAACATTTAATTTATAAAAGTAGTATATATATGTGATAAAAATAGATAAAATTTTATTTCATTAAAAAAAAAAAACTCAATTACATTAAATCCATTTCCTAAATATAGCTTTGAAATTATTATAAAATTGGAAATATGTAAAAAATTTTGGTATAAAGTATAAACACTAACTAGGTGGAGTGGACCATTAGTATTTATCAATGACTTTGCGTAAAAGGGATTTATATCTTTAAAAAAAGTATTTTATACTTTTAATACGTTTCAATAACTTATTTTTGGAGTATAAAAAAACCTTGCCTTGCCGACATTTCATCATCATGATGGGAAAATATATTTATATCTAAAATACGTTTTTTGGAGTACCAAAATTTTAATACGTCTTTCCCCATCGAATTAATTACTCCAACATCGTATACAATAATGTATAGTGGGTTTTAATTTTTTAGCGACATTAGCTCGGGCCGGTAATCCATCAAGATTGGGCTTGGGCTTGGGTTTGGGCTTGGGCTTCAAATAATACTGAGTCATTCTTCTTTTAGGTGAGGTGAGGAACCAAAAAACAAAAGCAGATTCCTGTCAACAATATTAGAGGAGGGTTTGTAATATTACCTCTTTTGTATTGTAAGCAGATATACAAAACAGCTTGCAGTCTGTTAAATGGGCCCAAGACTTGACTGGTCGGCATGGAGCAACAACCAATGCTATCCGGGTCCAAAAATAATGGACTGTTGGACTTTCAGTTCCCAGTTCCCACCTTCTTGGAAGTCCCATCACAACTGCCCTCTGTTCAACGGTCTAGCTGGCTCCGTTACCAACACTACTACAATAACAACAGTTATGTATCACTCACTTTTTTCTTTTTTTCAAAGAAGTGTCCCAAATCGAGTGGTCACCGTAAATAGATATACCCTGTTTGGTTAACCCTATGAGCCATAAATTTTGCTTGCCTCATAACATGGAAGAAAGAGCAACTAATTTATTTCTGTACTTTTAAAAGGGGTATAAATATTATTACCTAATCTAATTAAGGTACTAATATCCTTCATTGTCTTTGTATTTAAAATTTCCAGGAAAGTTAACTTATAAAGAAACCAAACACGGTGCTTTATATATATATATAAAGAAACTTCCTAATGAACTTGGAAGAAAAAAATGAAGAAGAAGACACTTCTTAAAAGTGAATATATATATATATATATATATATATATATATATATATATA
>CANUEY010656176.1:0-10109 GCA_948099555.1 Croton setiger
TTTGGTGTTCTTTAACTAAAAATTACCATAAAAATTTTTTTATTAAAAAATAAAAATTTTTTAATTTTTAAATTATACAAAAAAAAATTAAAAAAAAAAAAAAAAAAAAAAAAAAAAAAAAAAAAAAAACAGCAAGGGTCGAGAGTAGGGAAATGCATATTCTCCACCATTATTTCTCCCACACACAGATTCCGTTGGTCAAAATTCCGACTTTATTTCCTCAGATTTTTTGCTTGAATTTTGACAGTCAACAAGGGGCTTTGTGATTGACGATACAACATTTCTCTCACATGAATGCAGCAAAGCAACAACACATAGGGAAGGGTATTTCCTAAGGGGAAGTTACTACATCCGACTACTTGTGGGCTTGGGCTCGGTTTGACAGGTTGGGTTTCGCAAGTAAGATTTTGACTTTTTACGGCCTAATCTTTTATATACCAATTTGGTGCGAGACTTGCGGTTAGTAAACATTACTAATACTCTGTTAGTTGAACCCAGAGTCGAGTCTAGAATGGAATTAACAGTCGCACTAATAACCTTATCGCGGGTGATTTGAGATAGAATGGAGATAAAAGGTGCTGAAGTATGCCATGCAAAATCTTAAACAGTTGATAAAGAAAAGAGATAAATTAAACATGAAATTAAATAATTTCACAAACAACTTAAGGTTTCTTTTATTCCAATTTTTAGATTTAAGAAAGCAAAGTTTAATTAAATTGAATCAACTCCTAATGTCACCCTATTAAAAGAGAACGGAGTAGTATTTGATTTCTGTTGGAGCTATTCCTCGTTATGAACTTTAAATTAGTCATATGGGTACACAGGCGGCCTTGGGCTTTGGAGTATCTCAATACAAGGCCCAGATTGAAAACCTTATAAACCAGGGTGCTCGGTATCTATGACGAATAGCTGATGAGCAGTAGATGAACGTGGTCGTGGTGGTTGAGCACCCACGTTCAATATGACTTTGGTTCCAGAAGATTGGGATCGATTAGGAGCTAGACAGAAACCCCATGATTGTAACAGTTACATCCGAACAATAGGGTGGCCCAATTCAAATGTATTAAGATGAATTTAACCATAGAAAGGGGGTTCAAGTGTTTTTTTTAATAATAAACTTTAGCACAACATTTTTCATAATTATATTTTGAACAATATTAACCATCCAATTTTTACAAAATTACTCTTAGATCACTATAGTTTAACACTTTTAAACAAAATAGTTACTGCGTCTTTTGTCGTTGCCTAAGAGCAATTCGTGAAAAAATTTAATAATTAAATGATAATATCAGCCCAAATATAATGATGAAATTATAATTTTGGCCAAATGTAGTGATAAAATTGCAAGAGCTTTAGTCTCGTAATACAACCAATTTTTATTCTTCACTCTATTCTCTTCTCGTAGTTTTTTAACTTTCTGTTTATTTTTGTATAACCAAAGGCCTCTATTTTTCTTCATTTTTGAGACCGTAGTTTTATATAACGGAGATCGCCTGTTTATATTATTTCAACTTGACCTAAAATTGTGTAAAATGATGCAATTCAGTGCCCTTCAGCTCAGATAACAGCAATGCAGAAAGCAAAATAATATATGGCGGATACAAACTCCACCCAATATCACTCAATTTTATTTGGCAGGGAAAACATCAAACACCATCTTATTGCTTGCTGTCTTGACAATTACACCATGTCCAAGGATGCTCAAAACACTCAACCCCACACAAAACAGTGTATCCAAGCAGCAAATAGTACAGAAAAACCAGATTTCACAACTACACTTGCCTTCATATTGGCGTCAAACCAACAACACCTGCACATTCACCGAGCCCAATAAAAGCAAGGTTCAGTCGAATTGTTAAAAAAAATTTCTTAATGCCTACGGCAAGTAAATGGTGTTAGCTTTGAAATTCGAGATAATCATGCATGGTTTGGATTTTAAAAGAACCTCTAAATTTCTACTGAAGGTACCATGACCCAAAAATGGTTCCTGAAGCACCATGGCCAAAAAAGATTCCTGAAGCAATTATTCATTTATGCAAAGAAATACTTAATGGTTCATGCTAGATCAAATCGATGCAAATTTTCACAAGCATCACAAAAGAACTCAAACAATCATTGCGACTTCAGTACAAGGCCATATTCAAAAAACATGGATAAAAGTGATGCAAATTAATAGGAAAAAAGGTCCTGTAACATTCAATGGAGGTGCCAAACATGAAATTACTAATAATTCGTTCAATGTGCTTCCAAAGTAACCTGAAGAACTAAGATAGTATACACCACATAAATTACAGTAACTTGGTTATAATCCTACTACTGAGACCTGAATATCTTCTCTAATACATGAATAAACCACACTATCCAGATCCTTTTCTCTGCCTAAACATCATATTTTTAAGTTCTAATAGTCTCCATCTCACCTCAACTTACAAATATCTTCCTCAGTCTGTTGACTATTATTTCTATTTGATTGAAGCCTCGGCATCGCACCAAAATGGACTAATCGCATCTACTCCTTTTTCAAATTGTCGGACAAAAAACTTTTTGATCTACCCGAGTAGAGAGATTTTGCTAATGAAAAGGCTTTCAATGCTGCCCAATATCCTTTCCTTTTCCAAATATTTTTACGAATACGCTTTTTTGATAAAGAAGTACGTTTTTTGGGAACTGCGGCAACTGCCATAAGAGAATGAAGAGATTATTCATTCAGCACTCACTCTTTATGCACACAGCATTAATGATTTTATCAGAAAGTTATGTGTTTCTCAGTAACAAGATTTAGTGAAGGGACAAAAAAGTCAAAAGATATCATCTAGTTAGCACATGCAACAAATAGAAATATATCTATAAAAAACCCAAGCATCTGTGTTCTTTAACTTACCACAAGCCAATCTTCCACCTGCATTGCCGGTAGTCAAACTAAGCTCATGCCCACCTATACATAACAACAAGGAAGAAGACATTAAAGCCAAGAAGATTGCATTGACCATTACAGCAAAGCTGTTGACACCAACTAAAGACTGAACCAATAAAAAAATAAGTTCACACAAGTTTAAGAACAAACACAAGCTAAATATAAGATATTAAATATAAGCATATTTCAACAGGACCAATATACTGTTGCCTAGGAGTCCTTCAGGTGCATCAGGCGCCTAATCCCCACTGTCCATTCATACAATAGATACCCAAGAGAAGCATTTACCTTTTCCAAGGTCATCTTCAAGCTCATGGACAACAAATGCTCTTCCAACCACAGCATTAGGACCACTCAATGGTATCTGCGCATTTTCCATCAAAATTCCAAAACTGAGTAAATGCATGAAACTAAATACAAGAAGTATATAATAAGAGCAAAAAAGTTACGCATAACATAAACAAACCCAAAATGGCTTTAGTATTGTTTAGCACTAAAGGAGCTTAAGACACTCAATCAAACAAAAGGTAAAGGAAAAAGAAAGAAAATCCAAACATAGATTTCACATGACAAAGGTTACCTGGTTATCGACAATTGTTGCTTCCGCCACCCCTGTATTAAATTAAAAAAAGTTACATAATAATTCATTAATTGGTTCAAGCATAAAAAAATGCAGAATACCATCAGCATTAGCAACTATGTTTCCCAGGTCGCCCGCGTGACGGACTTTATCGTCTGGAGCACCATGTGTCATGTTGTTAGGATTGAAATGAGGTCCTGTCATTTGAATAACAAAGAAAATAACAATATTGAAAAAACATGCATTAGAATTATCTCAAAATAACTGCCACAACACAAAAACACAAAATTCAAAAAACATATGCCTTCCATTCCATTAATTTTCAAGTCTCACCTGTAGAAATGCATCCATTTGTTGTGTCACCATACTCGTGCTACAACAGATAATGATTGAAAGAGAAATTAGCACATAAAACCATATTAAATTTCAAATCCATAACAATAAAAGCAAAAACCAAAAGTGCTCACTAAGTGGAATCCATGAGGCCCTGGAGTAAGGCCAGTGACACGAACATTCACGGTTGTGGGACCTGTTGAAATTAAATTACAGATCATCAATGAATTATCATGATTGTTCATTTTCTACCCAAACAAAGAATCTCATAAAAGTACAATGTTCTGCCTCAAGGTATTAACCTCAACCCAACTGGATCCATTACAAATAGTTTTTCCAGCTTTTCGTTCACGATTTAAGTTCTTAAAGTTTAAAAATATGGCAGGAAAATCTTTGCAGAATACAACACACTGCATTTCATATATTGGTATTAGACCAAACATCAAAACTATAAAACAGACTCCAGTAGATTACCGAACAAATGAAATTTCTTATACTATAACTCAAAGAAATAAAATTAGATTCTTCGCAAAAACTCTTCAATATCACTTCAAATTCCCTATTTCCAACCAAATATATAAACCCATCAGCCAAAAACTGAAAACCTAGTAAACCCATTTACTCTCTTTTACCATCAGACAGAAAAAAGGAAAATCAATTAAATACAGTTACTTAAAATATTATAAATAAAGAGATCTAATTTAACAGACCATCATCATCCTGGGTCAACGTGACAACGCCTTCAACATTGGAGGTACCCGCAAGGACAGCGACGGCTTTTTTGGTGGCAGCAACGACAGAAAGGGGTTTTTTGGGGGCGGCGGCGGCAAGAGAAAAGGCTAGTGGTTGTCGAGTAAGTTTGAGAGAGACACCATGGAATGAAGAATGGAGAGGTGAAGGATGGTGAAAACTAGGGTTTGGAAATGATGAAAGAAGAGGGTGAGAAGGAGAAGCTGCAAGGATTGTATGAGCAGCCATGGCTGCTACAGCAGCAGCTTGCATTGTTATTAACCTTTGAAAAATGAGAGAGGAAAGAGATGATAATGTGAGAGGCTCTAGAGGTGACTACTGGATTAAGTAAGATAGTGTTTGGGAATTTTACTGTACAAAAATAAAGGTTGGATCTGTTTTTGGATTTTTATTTATCCAGATGGATATGGTCATGGCAGGGTCCAACAGTTGGGCCCCACGGTTAATCGGTCCGGCCCGTCGCCTAATCGAAACCACTAAAATTGTAATCGGAATTGTGAGATTGACGGTCCGATTAAGGTTTAAAACTTTTTCAAATCCGTGACCCGTACCTACGAATCGCCGGTTGATGGGAAAATATTTTTTGATATTTTTGTGTCCAAAGAATTATATGGGGCTTGAACTTGAGACTTTCAACATTCTTGACTACATGATAACCAACTGCACCACAATACAATTAATATATTAAATTGACGTGATAATATTTTATTGTCTAAAGCACAACTATTCACCTTTTATCACTATAGCAATTATTTATTATTTCAATTAAAATTTTATTAAATAATTATATATTTAATTTTTTATCATTCTAAACAAGTCTGAAGGTTAGAAGAAAAAGTTTAACTTTTCCGAAAAATTAAAAAGAGTTTACAGAAAATTTAGTGTTTATTTGGAGAAATTAACAAAACTTAGAAAACTCATACTTTTTGTTTGAAGAAATTAACAAAAATTAGAAAATTCATATTTCTAATTCAAGGAAATAAAATATTTATTGTGGGACCCAATGATACAATTTCCAAAATAGAAGAATCCTAGAGTACATTAGACCAAACTTCAAGGACCCTCGATGATACAATTTCCAAAATAGAGGGACCCCAGAGTACATTAAACCAAACCTCAGGAGCCCAAAAATAATTACCCCTAAAAAATATGATTTTTCAAATTTTTGTTAATTTTTCCTAATAAAAAATATGAATTTTATAATTTTTGTTGATTTCTCCAAATAAAAAATCTGAGTTTTCTATAAAATCTTTTTAATTTTTAAGAAAAGTTAAATTTTCCCTTCTAACCTTTAGACTTGTCTAGGATGATAAAAAAATAAATATGTAATTATTTAATAAAATCTTAATTGAAATAATAGATAATTGCTATAGTGATAAAAGGTGAATGGTTATGCTTTACACAATAAAATATTATCACGTCAGTTTATTACATTAAAGGTGTTGTGGTGCAGTTGGACATTATGTAGCTAAGCATGTTGAAGATCTCAAGTTCGAACTTAGTTTAGTTGTTTTTAATTTTTATAGTAAGTGGGACCCATAGGTTTGATTTAATAATTAGGATGGTCTGATTCAAATAAATTATGGTTCGATTCAAATAAACTAAATGGTAGTTTTGTCATTTTGAAAAAAAAAAATCGTTAACTTTTTGTTGACTAACACCGTTTCTGGACGGAAGGACCTGAGAGTCTATTTTTTCAAAAGTTAGGGACCCGTTGATACAATTTCCAAAATATAATGACCTACAAGTACATTAGGTCAAACTTTAGGAACCCAAAAGTAATTACCCTTTTTTTAGTTATTTTATAGTTAAGTTATTTTTTTAGTTATATTATATATTTTTTTTTAACTTAAGTTTTTTTTTTCACCTAAGTATTTTTTTTCTAGTTATGTTTTAAGTTATTTTTTTTTAGTTATGTTATTTTTTTTAGTTTACATAATTTTTTAGATTAATTTATATTCTTGAAAATTTTTTATAGTTCTAAATACAATTGGAGTAGAAAGTTGGAACACAACAACACCGATATATTTCTTAGAAAAACACAAGTGATGTACCATAGTATTTCAGAAAAGAGTCCGTCGGAAATAACGAATATTTCTAAATTTACAAGTATTGTAACACCCGTTATAAATGGAGAGTGGGTGGAGGATGTGGAACAATGAAGACGCACTCGGAACACAAGCATCCTACAGAGTTCTTGGGAAAAAAAAAAGGACGCAAATGCAAATTTCGGGTGTGTGTTGACGCTCGATTTTTGCCCTAAGGAAAAAATCAAAATGAGAAGAATTGAATTAAGTATTTTGTCAATTGAAATTTTAATTTTTAATTTTATTTTAATTGAATGAATATCTTGTAATTAGAATTATGTGTTGATTTGTATTTTTTCTTAATTTTAGGAGAAAAAAAAATGAAATGAAAAAATGAGAAGGAAAAATTAGGAAAAACAAAAGAAAAAGGAGAAAAAAAGGAGAAGAAAGAACAAAAAAGTAGAAATTTGAAAGAAAAAAATAGGAAAAGTTGGGAGAAATTGGAAGAAAGAAAAAGAAAAGGGTGAAATGGAAAGAGGAAGGAAAGAAAAAGGGTTCAAAAAGGAATTAAAAGAGAAAAGGAAGGAGGAAAATAGATTAGGAATTAAAGGTTAGTTCGATTCAAAATTTCTCTCCTCTAGTTTCAGTCGCTCAAAACACGTCACTTTGACTTAAAGGATGTCGTTTCATTAAGTAATGAAACGGTACAATTTCATTAAGTTAGAACGCAGTGTACAAGCAAAAATGACGGCGTTTTGTGTTCAGGGAAAAAAAATAAAAGAAAGAAAGAAAGGCAAACATGTGAAATGCAGAAAGAATAAGGCAAACGAAACAAAACAGAAATGTGAAAGAAAGAAGAAACAGAGGGCGACGACGAGGATTGCAAGATGAAGCAGTGTTGGAGTAAAAAATGAAGACCAGAAGAGATGAGGACAACCGAAGGAAGTAGAGTCAAAGTGAAGCTTAAAAATCGAAGGAAAAGGAGAGGCAAGGGGCTTGGCCTACAAAAGGCAGAAGAGAGCTTCGCGATAAGGGTTCGAGAATCCAGGAGGGAGAGAGAGAGAGAATTTGGGGAAAGGAAAACGAGGAAGCATTCTTCTTAAACTAGTTTTGGGTTATGTAATTTAGGGTTTCTAGGAGAGAGTTCAAAGAAATTGGGCATTTTAGATTAGGGTACCAAAATAGTTTTATTTTCAGTAAGCATTAGCTGCTCATGTTTCGAAACTAATTTGAAAATGGAAGCAGTTTATAGTATTTAACTTAAAATCCCTGTTGTGATTTCTAGATTCTTCCTCTCAAAGAAATTTGAATCTGTAAAGAATACTGGAAATTGATTCTGAGTTTGAATCACAGCATCTGAGGTATCTTCAATTTCATATTCCAGTCTTTTAATTTTTTGTTTAAGATGTTTGATTTCATGAATGGGAACTGTGTTGATTGAGGAATTGTTGCTTTTTGTGGTTTATGAGTATCGTTTTTCTACTGAAGTTGAATTAAAGCTCAGCTGTGAGTTGTTGTTTGAACTAATGTAATCCTGTTTTATTGCTACTTTTTTTTTAAATTCATTGATGTATTAGTTTAGCCATCACATTTATGTCTTCATTTTCTGTTTCTTTAAGGTTTATGTTTTAGTCTTCCAAGATTGTATTGTTTATATTTCTGATTTTCTGTTTCTGTCTCAATTAAGGAAAATTAATATTATTGCGTTGTCTGAGGTGCTGCTGTTAGTTCTGAAAGAAAGTGTCTGCATGCTCTAGTGATTTTTGTCTTTATTATTTTTCAGTCTCTTGTTTCTCCCCCTGTTGCTCCCCAGTTTTCCTTCATGTTTGGGTTTTAATTCTTGTAACTTTCACTTTCTGTTTTGTTTTTTGTCTCAGCTATTGTAAGAATAGAATGTTGTCCAACATATATTGTTTCCTTCTGCTGTGTTAAACCTTTAAAGATGCAAGTTTTTTTTTTTGGTTTTGTCTGCTATTTTATTTTGATTCTGGTCTGGATGCAATCTTGAACTGCTCCACCTCTTCATATCTTATTCTTTCTTTGTGTTTTCAGGGTCAAGCTCAGTATGTTGTCTGAATGTTAAGGAAATCAAGGAGTCAAACTTAGGCACACAAGTTTATGTCTTGGATTTCTGTCCTTATTTTTCTGTTGGTAAAAAGGCTGTTCAAATTAGCTAGGCATCTGCTTGCTTCATTTGATATGCTGCTGCCATTTTAATTCTTGCTTTGGAGTCCATGTTTCTTTAACCCCTAATTGTTTTTTTGTTTCATTAATTTGCTGCTGGAACATGTTTCTACATTGTAGTATATTGCATAAAGTATGATATAGGGCCTGTTTTGCATTTTCATGCATTTAGGATGTTATTTTGGTGATTCTGCATACTTAAGACTGTTCTGGACATATCTCACCCTTTATGAATTGCTTCTGAAATTATATATGATCCATGGACTGTTTGAGTGATTCTTTTAGGATTGGTTTTGATATTTTACATGATTCAGGGATCATATTGCAAGTTTGTCATACAAGAATTGTTTTGTAATTTTGTTGACTTTTTAGTACTTTTGTATGTTTAAGGGCTAAATATGTAATTTTGCATGTTTACGGGCTAATTTGGTGATTTACTTGATTAGGGACTATTTTGTTAAATTTATTTATTCAATGTGTGGTTTTGCTGTTTATGCATGTCGTCGGGGCAGTTTAGTAAATTTTCATAAATTAGGACTTTTTCGTAATTTACCAAAACTTTAGGGACTTTTATGTAAATATACATGCTTGCTTCAAATGTTTAATTTATATGCTTTTGGGACTTTAATAATTAATTTTGGGTACCAAAAGGGTAGAATGTAATTATTTAGGACCTATTTGTAAATATTTTCTCTTAATCGGAGAAAGAATAATTAGTTTTAGGATAGGAGTAATTACTTTTGGGTCCCTGAGGTTTGGCCTAATGTACTCGTAGGTCCTTCTATTTTGGAAATTGTATCAACGGGTCCCTAACTTTTGAAAAAATAGACTCTCAGGTCCTTCCGTCCAGAAACGGCGTTAGTCAACGGAAAAGTTAACGATTTTTTTTCAAAATGACAAAATTACCCTTTGGTTTATTTGAATCGAACCATGGTTATTTGAATCAGACCATCCTAATTATTAAATCAAACATGTGGGTCCCACTTACTATAAAAATTAAAAACAACCAAATTCGAGCTCGAACCTAAGACTTTCAGTGTACTTGGTTATATGATAAACAACTAGACCACAACACCTTTTGCGTGTTAGAGTGACATGATAATATGTTATTGTGTAAAGCATAACCATTCACCTTTTATCACTATAGCAATTATCTATTGTTTCAATTAAGATTTTATTAAATAATTACATATTTAATTTTTTATCATCCTAGACAAGTCTGAATGTTAGAAGGAAAAGTTTAACTTTTCCGAAAAATTAAAAAGAGTTTACAGAAAATTTAGTGTTTATTTGGAGAAATTAACAAAAATTAGAAAACTCA
>CANUEY010656843.1:0-17048 GCA_948099555.1 Croton setiger
TATATATTAATTTATATATGTTTAAATCTTAATTTTTTAATTTTTAAATCTTAAAAAATTTATATATGTTTTTTTTTAAATCATTAATAGTTTGTTAAAATGTTTATAAATTGTATATATTCTATTTATAATTAAAAAGTGGATATGTTGAAAATTATTTTAAAAAATAAATAGTATATAAATTTTTGTAGTAACTACTTTTAAAAATGCGGTAAAAGTTAATAGACAATTTATGCAAAAATAACTTTAATTTACTTAAATAATGGTTATTCCTAGGCCTCTACTATCAAGTAATAAGGGCATCACCTATCAAGTATAAACTCAGCCTACGGATATCTATTTATATTCATATATTAAAGCACGACAGAAAATTAGAACATTCACTCCAAAAATGCCACTATAATATAAACTTAAAATAATATAAATAAATTAAATAGTACTATTATTTTAGAGAATAGCGTTTTGAATATGAATCAAGATAATATCCCCTAATAAAACATGATTGAATTTATATTATATTCTTATTATAATCTTAATTTTAATAATTTAAATTAATTAATTAACAATATATAATCAAACATGATATTTATTGGAGCGTTTCGATAAAGTATTGTTGCATGAAAGTGAATGAAAAAGTTAAATTTCTGCATTTATATTTATGCTTCAACTTTTTCTAAAAAATTGAATTTCCACAAAAATGAGAAAAATACTTCATGTCTCAAACCTTGAGAAAGTCTACTTTTCCACTTTTGTTTGTCTTTTTATTTATATAATAAGAGTATTATAAAGACAATTTTATGTTTTTCCTATTATAAACTTCTAACAATACAAGGTTATTGGAATATAAATATATTTTAAATTATCACCACTTATCTAAAGGTTATAATTGTAAAAAAAAATCATAAATAGATAAAAAACAACTATTTATATTATTCTCAAAATAAAAAATGGGATTCTTATTATGAAATGGAGAGAGTATTAAAATAAAGACTTAATTTTAATTCTACATATTTATTGACATTTCTTAGAAAAATTTTATTTCTATGCAAATATGATAATTCAACTCCTTATCTTTAATTTTTCAAAAATCTACACTAAGTTGAATTCTGATAACCAAATGGTCGTTGAGAGAATATAATTATAATATAAATCAAAATAACATCCTTAATAGAATTTGATATAAATTTATTTATTATTATTTTATTATAATCCGAAATTTCAGTGGGATAAATAAATAAATTAGTTAATTATAAAATTTAAAATAGTATACATTCATAGAATTTAATTTGATTTTGTTATTATTTTATCATAACCCAAAATTTTAATAGGATAAATAAATTAATTAATTATATAATGAAAATTATTATTCATTGATAGAATATAATTTAAATTTATTATTATTTTATTGTAATTCTAACATTAATAGGATAATCTAATTAATTATATAATTATAACAACTCTACCTTTAAAAATAAAAAGTTATGTAGTATTATTTGAACTTATTATACTATTTGAAATTAAAAAATATTACATGTTAGTGTATATATAATAATTGATAAAATAAATAAATAAAAATAATTTTCATAATAGTTTAATTGAAAATAATTACATTTCATTACTAATATTAGTTTAAAAAAGAAAGCCATGATTGTGTGAATCTGATGTAAGGAAGCCATAAATCGGAATAGAGGAATTAAAAGTTTCAAAAGTTTCGCTTATTGTAAGTTTTTTTTTTTTTTACCAGTTTCATAGATGCTCTATAAACGTGTCGTAGACCGGCACATTGAATTTTGATAGATTAACAATTTTAAAAGTTTCTTGTAAACTGATTGTAAACAAAAAAGTATGATACACATAAGATGAATTTTTTTATTTCAGAAAGTGATTTTCTCGCAATTTTTTTAATTTGTTAATTTTATAAACAAATTTTTATCCAATAAAATCATAATTTTAATTTTTTAGAAGAGCCCTAAAAACCATTGTCTCTTTTTATTTTTAGTGTGTATATATATATATATATATACACACATTTTTGTCCGAGGAAGAACCACTGCCCGCTGACCACCGAGTTGCCACCATCCACCGCCAATCCAAGGATGGGTATTCTCCCATCATTCAAAAGATCATTTGTTGGCGATTCCAATGATGTCAATCACTCCTCAGTTTGATACCCATGATGACAATACTCTCATAAACAAGTTTCGACTGATACATCGGTATTATTAGCTAGCTTCGTTTTAACTCTTCTTTCTTTTCATGTAAAATTTTTTCGATTTCGTGACAATTTTGGAGCCTAGAAAAATTGAAATCTCAAAGGTTTTTCCAATTCTTCTAATAGGGACTAAATAACATCAAATTCCAGTACAAAGTTTCCCCCATTGGTGGTGGTGTGATTTTCCGACAATGAAATTCCTCTTTCGGCGAGACAATAGTTAGATGTACAATTTATAAACAGAACATAAAGAATTAGAAACATAGGAAGATATAAGAAACAAAATATTTTAAACGAATACCAGTGGGCAGAGTGGGTGATGAGGATGGGTGGTGTTGGGCGCATGACAGAAAGGGACGTTTCTCGTTTAAAAGTGGTTATCATTTATTAGCGCAATCAGGTCGCAATAATCAAGAAATGGCAGCAAGGTGGATACTTTTATGGAGGTTGGAGGCTCCGAAGAAGATTAACAACTTTCTATGGCGAGCAGTTTCGGGTCATTTGCCTGTTTTGGAGAATTTGAGTCATAGGCAGATCGAGGTTGTTAATTTATGTCCTGTTAGTGAGGCTACCGAGAAATTGTGATTCATAGCTTTCAATGTGCTTGTGTTCGCCATGTCGGAGAGGTCAGGTATTGGGTGGTCTTTATCAATATCCACTATGACTGAATGGCTTGATTATTGCAGGAATAATCGACGAAGGAAAAGCAGGTTCTGGCGGCATTTATTTTGTGGGAAATCTGGCTGTGGCTGAATAGAAAGGTCTGGGAAGGTCGTAGCGGGTCGGTTGTTGGCGTTTTGGCCTGCTCTCGTCGAAATCTGCAGGATTGACAGTCGGCAAAGGCGAATTTTGTTCATCTGCAGTTTGCACCAGCAATAAATTATGCAGTTAAGTGGGCAAACCAGCAGCAGGTATGTTCAAGCTTAATAGTGATGCTGCTTTTGATGATGAACCGGGTAAGGCTGCTTGTGGGAGGGTGTTGAGAGATCATGTAGACCATTTTGTTGGTGGAGGGATGAAATTTTGTGGCACTGTGGTTAATGCCATTGCTGCTGAAGCAGTTGGCATCAAGGAAGCATTGAGTTGGTGCAAACAGAAGGCTATAAATGGATTGGTAGTGGCTGAGAATGATTGTTTCTCGTTGGTGGGTGCTATTAAATCAGATGATTTTGATTTGTGGTATACTGGTTTAATTGTTGGCCAAATTAAGGAATTGATAAGTGCTGTAGCTTTATCTTCCATTAATTTTGTTAAGAAGTCGGTCAATCAAGTTGTTCATAGTTCAGCAATAGCATTTTTATTGTCAGTTGATTTAATGGAGTGAGATATTATCCCTCCTAATTTTATTTTGAATGTATTTAACAATGATATTAATAATATTTCATAGTTAAATAGTCCGACGGGTGGGATTCCAGATACTCAAGTTTTTCTTGATGCTATTGCTGGATTTAATAAAAAGGTGTTTAGCTTTGCTCTTAATTTTCATAAGAAAAATATTTTAAAAAACTTAACTGAGATGCAGGCAGCAGCACCACTCTTTGTAAAAGCTAAACACTAAACAGAATGCCATTGTAGATTCGTGGGTGTGAATGGTTTGCAGAGGATGATTCACCTAATGCACAAAATCACACTCACAATTAGATTCTGATCACTTTTTTTTAAAAAAAAAAAAAAGAATTAAAGAAAATAAATATCAAAGGAAATAATTAAGAAATAAAGACAAATTATGTAGCACCAGTATTTACTATAGATATTCCAATCATTTCTAAATAATGTTCTAGTTAACTTTTTTTCATATGATAAATGCGGGTTGAAACCAGAAATTGACTTGGAGGGGAGCCAAAAAGATAACAGTAAAAGAATTATATTAACATATTAAACAAATTGAGACAAGCAAATTCAAAAATAATGAATTTGAAAAGATCAATTTTACTGTTTTAGAGATTTTAAGCAAGAAATAACACAAAGTTAGTGAGAGAAGTTTTATTGTTTTAGGGATTTTGAGCACGAAATTACACTGCTCTCTTGTTTAAAAAAATAAATAATAAAAAGAAGGGAAAAATGATGTTCTATTTTTTTTAAGGAAAAAAAAAATGCAAAGAAATATGTTTGTAGTTCTGCCCCTAAATTCCACTAAGGTTAATGTCAAACACACATATGCACTCTAACATGCATATACAAACCCATATCTAGATGTGGCCAGAGTCCGGACCGATCCGATTCTAATTTAAAACTTGGCGGTTCATAGTTTAAGGTTATAGTAAATCTGAATTAAATTGTGTCACAATTACAGTTTTCTTATGAGATTATCTATTTTTCCTACTCTGTTTTATACGTCTATATTTAATAAATTTAAGTTCCATTTTATTTTTTTAAATCATGAAATCAAAGTGATTTTTTAAAGGGTTCGCCTTTCAATCTTTTGTTTCTATTCAATATCTTATTTTTTTTAACGGTTTGAATTTGTTTAAAGTTTCATGTGTTATAATTTTAGAATTTTTTTTCGAAATCTTATTCTAAAACAGTGATGTAGTTTTATTTTTGGTGGTTTTTAATTGAATGACAGATTATTCAAAATCACAATAAATAATTTATGAATAGATTTGGTGAAGATGATTTGTTGTGTTACATAATTGTAAGAGTGAGATAAAATATTCTTGAAGAATTGTATGAGGGAGTGAAAGTGGAAGCAAAGTTCGCCACTTTGTAGCATAAAAAAATGAGTTGAGCAAAGCTATGAGACATTTCACATTTTACATCTCCAAAATAAACAAAGTTTGTTATTCCTTTTAGTTGACCAATTCTCTCTTCGTCACTCTCATTCCCCTTTTATATTGTTTTAGGATGAGAATTTCATTTAAGAGATAATTTTATAGTTTTCCTATTTTAACCTTGTAGCAACATACTCTTTTCAAAGGAATTCTATTAGTAATACTTATCTTTACTTATAAACTAATTATCTGGTAAATGACATAAGTGTCGAAAATATATATAAATGTGTCTACATAAAATTTTTTAATATTTTCCAAAATGAGATTCATGTTTTGAAACAAAGATAGTAGAAATCAACCAATTTGGACCCATTAAATTCCAAAATTTGACTTAACTATTTAGCAACAAATTCTCATATTATCCATGAACTTGTTTTTTTTTCATTGACCACTCTTTTCTCCTTGAATTTTAATAACCCCTATCAATTTCTCATATTATTCAAAATAATATTCAAATTAATTTCTGATTATAATTTAAAAAGAATAAAATACTAGTAAGTTTAAATATTTTTATTCAAAGAAATAAAAACTTAATTAATATATAAAAACGTATTTTACTTGGATACATGCCAAACGGAAAAAAAATAAAAATAAATTAGCATCAAAGTTGGGAGGCAATTTGAACATTGTTATGTTAAAAAAGGTCAAACCTTTGGATCTAGGATTGAATAAAATAATAAAAAGAAACACGTGCTCATTTGGCTTTACAAAGGATGAAGAAGAGCACAAAAAATGCTGAACCAAATTGTGTCACCGGCCATTTCCTTTCCTATCATATAATGGACAAACAATAATGAATCGTCTAAGACTCTTAAGTCTGTTTGCTTTCCTTTTACGAATATTTGTCTCTGTTTTGTTTTGTTTGGTGTAGTTTTATCGTATTTCCATGGACTTTGCTCTCAAACTTAGATTCCATTCTTCCAGTTTTTCTCTAACTACCCGGAAATTACATTCTCCGATCAACCTTCCACTAAAACAACAGCTACCCATTATTGTTCCCTCTACTATCAACCTAAAGTCCAAAACTTTTTTAACAGTATGTAGTAATCGCCACCTAACTGCTATGAATAAGTCAAAGAAGTCCATTGATGGTGTCACCGAAGAACTCAATTTAATTGCTTCCCAGGACTTGGATCACGCCCCTGCTCGCCGACGGGTTCGATCGGCTTTTACTCAAGTTCAACAGCAGCTTGACCACCCCCTCTTTAAGGTAATCATCATGATCTGTTAGGTATATCTCCTTTTTTAAGGGAATTTATGTAGTAACTGATTTATTTATTTTTGGGTTCTGATTTTTTTTTTTCCTGTTTTGTAGTTGGCTCCTACTGGTATTATTGAACAAGAGGTAAGGTTGATTTTTCTGTATTTTCAAATGAAACCCATGACTCTAGTTCATTTAAACTATACGATGTCCAAGAAACTATTGGAACTTCATATTTTTGTTTCAGCGGAAAACATTTTTTGTCAAATGCTCTTTCAAAAATAAATTTTCCCTAATGAAGCTTTTTTCCAGAATTTAGTAACTTTGTTAATTGCATTCGGTAGTGGTATGAAAGGAATTCCAAAGGGCTAGAAATTTTTCTCAAGAAATGGATGCCACCCCCAGGTGTTGAAATTAAAGGTGCTTTGTTCTTTTGTCATGGATATGGAGATACTTGCACTTTCTTTTTTGAAGGTATTTGATATTTTCTAATCCATTTCTGTTTGGAAACTTAATTTATAAGTAATAACAGATTGTATTTGCAAATTGCAATAAGGAGTGTTAAACCGTGACAGGTATTGCAAAGCGAATCGCTGTATGTGGATATATTGTTTATGCTTTGGACCATCCTGGTTTTGGTCTGTCTCAAGGTTTGCATGGTTACATTCCTTGCTTCGATGACTTAGCTGACAATGTTATTGAAATGTATACCAAAATTAAAGGTTTGTCTGCATGTATTCTTCTTATTTCAAATTAAAAAGCATTCATTACAGTTCGGTTTCTTAGTTTGATTTCTGGTATTATTGCCAGGTAGACCCGAATTGAGAGGATTGCCTTGCTTCTTATTTGGTCAGTCTATGGGTGGAGCTGTTGCTCTCAAAGTTCATCTTAAGGAACCAAATGCTTGGGATGGCATAGTCCTTGTAGCTCCTATGTGTAGAGTAAGCACTTTCTTTGTCATATGTTAGAAATGATTCAAGGCTTTTTTTACCGTTAATAAATCCATTTAAATTTGTCGAATTCATTTGAGGTTTTGTGTATGATCTAAATGGAACTCCTCCATGATCTAATCTTATACTTTTAGAATACTTTATATCAAGCCAAGGGTCAGAGTTCCCTTTATTTTAAATGAGCATATTGACAAATTGGTTTCTTTCCTTCATGTAATTGAATATCTACAAACATTTAATCATTCTTCTGTGATATGTAGAACAAATAGGCAACTCCTTTATTTTGAAAAATTGCATTTTACTAACAAACTTGGTACCTAAGTTAAGTAGTGTTTTAACCAACCTACATTAGTCTGTAGAACATTTCGCAATGTTAGAATATGTTACCTATGCATTGAGCTCATGTATATTATGTTCCAGTTCTAAAATTGGCACATCGATCAGTATTTGTTTCTCTTCTTGGCCTAGTATCATTGTTTGCTGTGGGTTTTGCTTCACCGCCCACAACCCCCCACCTTTAATTTGCAGAAAGAAACATCATTAAAATGCTTCAAAATTTCTGCTAACTATAATTTTTTTTTTTTTTTTGTTAAGATTGCAGAGGATGTGAAGCCACCTCCACCAGTTTTGAAGGTTTTAACCCTTTTGGCAAGATTGTTGCCAAAAGCAAAGCTTGTTTCACAGAAAGATCTATCAGAAATGTTCATCAGAGACTTGAAAACAAGAAAAATGGTTTGTTCCCTGAGTTACTTCTGCTGAATTTTTTTCATGGAATTAAAACTAAATTAAGATGAAGAAACAGCTCTCTATCAATGCAGTAGTTAGCTCTGTTTGGTCTTAAATAGATAGCATTATAAAATCAAGTTCATGTGGAAGACTTCCCTTCAGTTAGTTTCTTTATGCTTTTATTTGAGTATTATTCGCTTTTATAAAATGAACTAGGTCAGCCTTTTCAATCAGGAAGATTCTCCTTGAACCTTTTGGCATGTGTGAGTGGGTTTTATTGATCATCTCATGAATGGAGCTGTGTTTTTGTACCGAGATAAATCTTTTCTGAATAGGCAAATCTGCATGTGTGACATTGTGAATAAAATTACATGTTGAGCTGAGCTTTTGAAAAAGTTAACGTTTTCTAAACCCAGAATCCATCCATGAACAGATGATTTGAGCAGCCATATGAAAATGCACAAACTGAAACTTGTGGCTGATGATAATTTATAGATAATATTTTTGCTTCTTTTTGTTATAGGCTGACTACAATGTAATTTGTTACGAAGATAAAGTGAGACTAAAAACTGCCGTGGAACTTTTGAATGCTACAGCAGATATTGAGGCACAACTTGAAAAGGTAAGTTTTTCGTTATGCATAGACACTTTCTGTTTATCATAGCCGCATTATAAGCTGAAATTTCAACATAATACCTGAAAACAAGGAACGCTTTATGCTATGTCAAAAAGTTAGCTGATGGCAGAGGTGCTGCAGGTTTCATCCCCATTATTGATTCTTCATGGAGCCGATGATAAGGTGACTGATCCAATGGTGAGCCAATTTCTGTATGAGAAGGCTTCTACAATTGATAAGACGCTGAAGTTATACGAAGAAGGTTATCACTGCATTCTTGAAGGGGAACCTGGTGACAGAATTTATACCATCTTTAATGATATTATTTCATGGCTTGATTTCCGGAGCTTAAATAAGTTACAGTCATGAACAGCCTTTCATCCTGTTGTAATTTCGATGTTGTGCTCCCTCCCTTTTGAGCTAGTTGCTAGTTGCTGTTGCATGCAATTTGTTCATCAGCCTGACATCATAAATAAATTAATTCCAATTAGTGTTCCGGTTCCAATTAAAAGAGTTGCATTTTTAATACTTGGTATATATCTCAGCTTTATTGGATGAACATAAAAAATTCTGTTCAGTAACATAGAGGAGTTAGTTAAGAAGATCTTGGTGAGAGAGCGTCACTATTGTCCTTCAATCGAATGGAGTGTTGTCAATTCAAGTCGGAAAGTTAATCTGACCTAATAACTTTTCCATTTCAGTTGAATTTTTGTTTATCAAATCTGAGTGTACCAATCGACCTGTCATGTTGAACTCTTCATTTTAGTATAATTATGAGTTTCACCAAGTTCATGATGGTCAGAAAGGAAAGCAATTCGTCAAATTCAACTGAATAATGCATAAACCATTAAAACTAATTGCATATTTGAGTGGATTTCTCGACCTGAAATGATTTGGAAGAACCCTTCACTTTATTAAATCAGGTTGGAAATGACATCTAAAAAAAGTAACTGTAATATGCTGAAACACATTTTATAAAGTTGAGCATAAAATTCAAACATTTTCAATGTCATCAGTTCATTTTTGTTCCTTTTTAATTGCAGTTGGAATCTGATTTTAGCAAGACACAAGCAAAATATATAAAATGGTTATGAGAAAAAAAACATAAAATACTAAATTAAACCATTTTATAAAAATTAGATACTAAATTTATCAAATGTATAAAATATTTAAAACTTCCAAGTAATTTTTTTTTAAAAAAAAAACTTGCAATAATAATTATTTTAACAAAAGGAAAATATTCCGAAAGGAAAAAAGAAAAGAAGCTATGTTAGTGTTACTATATTATTTCTCGATACCAAACAATTTTTAACATCAGAGCTATGAAAGTATGAAATCAGAGTTGCTCACAGCGAAGATCGAGCTGCCATAGAGGAGGAGAAATTTGCTCTGAATCAAAATCAGAGACTTTGCTGTATCAGTTTAAGCATCAATGTCGATCTTAAATCAACTTTTCAACAGAGGCGTCTTTGGTGCTAAATGGTCTTTTCCTCTCTATTACTTTCCTCTTTCTCTTCAGCTATGCATTTGTTGATAATTATTTGATTTTCCATGTCCTATGTTTAGTAATCTTTATTTAGTTAATGGATGCATCAGATTTATTGTCAATAATAAACATATCATCTAATACAAAACTGAATTTTATATCTGGTTTACTGAAAGCATTTTTTATCACTTAGAAGCGTAATTGTGGATACTTTACTCAAATTGTCAATGTTTTGGTGCTCTGAAATTAAATAAATGAATTAATATTTGTTCTGGTTCTCTTGAATTTGGTGTTACTGTCATTTGCAGCAAAACATGCTTGACATTGTCAATCTCGCGCATCAAATTGCTACAAAATAAAAGAGATTTGCAGCTCAAACATATGCGCAAGGAAATAGCTCAATTTTTGCAGGCTGGCCAAGAAGCGATTGCTAGAATTCGGGTACCTTTTCTGTTTTTGATATATGTAGTGATCTGTTTAAGGTTTTTATTGGATTTTATCTGCGGAAACTTCTTTCACTTGTTTATTTACTTTTGTATTTTTTTTTTTTTTTGGGTGTGAATTTCTCTTCTTTGATAGGTGGAGCATGTGATAAGGGAACAAAATCTATGGGCTGCTTATGAGATATTGGAGCTGTTCTGCGAGTTTCTTCTTGCTCGTGTTCCCATTCTTGAAAGTCAGAAGTAAGTGTATGCCTTATAAGGATTTATTTCTTTATTGGGGATTTTGTAAATAATTTTTGGGATTCTTTTACTTTTCTTGACAACAGAAGCAGCCTAGAGTTAGTGTTTTCGTATTTATTTTACACAGTTATGCAGTTAAATTGATCCTCTTCTTTAGTTTCTGCATAGACAACATACATAATGCAGATTCCAGCTTAAAGGCATTTTTAAGATTTGTAGTCTTACCAACAATTATAGCCGTTTTGTTTTTGGAACTTTAAGGGACTGCTGTTGAACATTATACTGCTGCACCTTGGAACCGTCAATGGAACAAGAAAGTGAAATTTGTGAATCAGCAATCCAAACTTTGTTAACCCAGTCTTGCTAGACTTATTTTTTCCTCTCAGTAGCAAGATTGATGGAACTGTCATCTATGAGATCTATGCCCTGAACATAGCAGCAAGACTGATAATATAGGGTTGAAACTTTGATAGTTTTTCCAATTAATTAATTAGCTTAATTGTCTTGAAAGTACAATCTTTGGACTAATAACGCTGCATTCTAGCTATGTGCCTTAGGAGGTAATTACTTTATTGGTTTTCCAATTCTTCCTTTATCTAATTGCTTGAGGTTGAATTATTTAAGTTTAAGTAATCAAATGCAAATTTATTTTGCAGAAGTTTTGAAGTTGATTAGAATTATGGTCTTGGATCTGTTAACTGGTGACAGACTATAGCACTAGCTTCTTACTGGGGAATTAAAATTATACCACAAAATTTTCATTCTTTAACTTAGACAAGGCTAAAATTGTTTTCTGCTAGTTGTGTTTATTTATCTAGTATTTGTTTGATGGTTATTCCAAGGTCTGTGCCTTCAATTTGTTTGATTGACTATACGTATTGACTTACCAATTAGCATCAAGTGAACCCTAAGTTTGGTTTGTGGCACCACTCTCAATATTGCTCTGCACACATCATAGACAGCCTGGAAATCAAAAACTTTTCCCTTCTTATTTTAACCTTGGCCAACTGCATTTCATAAAATGTTGAGTCCCCAAATTTAAAGTATTTTAGAAGTGTGAAGTCAGAATCTATGAATATGTAGATAGCTACATAGAAGCCACAATTTGTTTGAGTTTTGACTGCCATTTCTTATTATCTCTTGATGATCCATAATCCATATTAAAAAATCATTGATCCTTATAAATTCTACAAGGAACCTTATTTATAATTTTATTTATCTTTATTATTTATGATTAAAAATTCTCTCTGTGATTTGATTTATTAGCAAGTCCTTATCAGTATCAAATGTTGGCTTGAAGTTTTCGTTCTTCATCTTCCCACCTCATATCTGCATGCCACTGAAATTTGTCAAACAATTTTTCTGATATAACAGAGAATGTCCATTTGAATTGCGAGAAGCTGTTGCTAGCATAATTTTCGCAGCTCCAAAATGTTCAGATTTACCAGATTTATTGCAGATCCAGAATTTGTTTTCTTCAAAATTCGGGAAGGAATTTGTTATGGCAGCATCGGAGCTTCGTCCCGACTCTAGCGTCAACCGTGCAGTTAATTTGGCTTTAACTCATTGTATTTTCTGCAAGCATGCTACTCATACAGAAGCAAGCATAGAATCTAAACTGTACTGTGTTGTTTATATATTCTATTTTTTCTGTTTGGGCAGATAATTGAACATCTTTCAGCTTGTGCTCCATCAGCTGAGGCAAGGATTAAGTTTTTGAAGGAAATTGCACAAGAATATAGCTTAGACTGGGATTCTTCTAACACAGAAGCCGAGCTTGGTAAAAAGCATGCAGATCTTCTGGTACAATTTCCAATTAGTTTCCTTTCTAGTTTGCTTAACTCATCAGGAATTATTATCTGGTTCACAATGCTCTCTCTTAACATTCTATGCTTGCTGTTCAGATGACCCAAAATTTTAAGATGCTAATAACTGCAAGAACAACTGAAAATTAATCCCAAGTTTGTTGGTTAGCTATATATATCTGTGATTTCCACTCAGCTCTATCCTTGCTAAATCTGCCATAATGTTGAGAAGTTCTTTTGCTAAAACATCCCTCCATGAATAACTTTTAGTGGTGAAAAAGATAGATAACGTAAATGCTACTTCCTGAGTTTCTTGCGTTTAAAATTTGTGAGACCTGCCTATTTAGTTAGCAAGTCTAGGGAAGCTCACTTCTGAAGCAAAAATTTCAGGTGTCCTTGTTATACTAATAATATAAACAATATTGGAGTTTGTTACCTTTTAAAATTTGGCAATCAGTTCTCTTATTCACTTATTTACGTAATGTCAACATGAATAAAAATATTCAAGCAGTTACATAGTTCTATACAATAGTTACATCATACTTAATTTCAGGTAGTTACCACAACTGTTTTTTACTGTGGTACTTGTTTATAATTGTCATATTCTGGAGAAACATGGACCTCATTAGTATATTCTGTACATTCAACTCAAGAAAGTATAACTATGTTCTGATTAGGATTGGTTATTTCTGGAAACTGACCACGATGGTCAGGCATGGGGCTTTGTTATGAACTTGAGGTCACAAAAACAAATCTCTGAAATAGGCTGGAAGGGTTTATACCTGATCATCATATGATTCATAACGTGAGAAGACTTGGATGGTGAGAATCACTTTTAGTCTATTGACTTTGGGTACAGTTGTATGAAATCAGTTAGTCATGTAATTTTTAAACTGCATTGTCATTTTTTAATTTTTGCGCTATGTAAAATAATCTAACTTATCACATAGTTGATTTATAAGTACGTGTCTAATCAGTATATGCCTCCTAGGTGGAATATTGGTCATTTCATATGCTTGATCAGCTCCATCATTATTAATCAATTTATTTCATTTGCATTAGTGAGTGAACTTTTCAGCCTAGAAAATTTGTCTCATTTGTTAGCTTGCAAAATTATTAACTTCCCCTTGATGCTTGGTAAAGGTATACACAAGCATTAATGACAATTCTACTGAAATGATAATCGTTCATAGAATGGCTGACATATGAGTAATTTACTGTGTTATGTAGGGTGGGTCAAAGCAAGTTGTAGCTGAAGCAGCAGTATCTCAAACTCCAATGAATCAGAGCTCTCCTAAACCTTCACCTTCCAACCGCACAAGTCATATTATAAACACAGCTAGTACACAGAGATCTCAACATTATAAGGATCCAAGTTCCATGATTAATCCCCCATCTGTGGGTATTAGTGAAATCGAATCATCAACCAAGAATCATACTACAGCACCAGCAACTGTTGCTGGAAGGGTGACAACATCCGATGTCTTGGAGAAAGCTCGAGCTGCTATTGCCTCTGCAGAGCGTGCAACTGCAGCTGCCCGTGCTGCTGCTGAACTGGTAAATGTTAATTTTGGGTCACCGAAGCTAGAAGAAGGGAAATCATCCTAACGCTTCAACTTTTAAATAAACTTTTAACTCAAGGACACAGAAGGGATTAATGATTGTAAAATTGAAGGATAAGGAGGAAAATGTACATTACATAAACGTATATTATAGGCACTGTGTGATATTTGGGGCACTGTGTACTGAATTGCTCTCATCCGTAACTTTCGGGCCAAAAGGCTGAAAGGCCCAGCTTTGTGGAGATTATTCTCATAGGTCCGACTGAAAATTATTTCTTTGCAATAACTTCAATGGCATATAATTATTTAACTGGCCTTCTAAGATCCAGTGCAAAATGATTAGTTTAAGGTGATAAAGGATTTTCACTTGGGTAGGGACTTCCGGTCTTATTTTTTCCATTTTTAAGGCTTATACTTTTTAAAATGTGTGCGCTTGGCAGATCATTGTACCAGAACAAGTGATGGATTGGAGGAGAAAGATGCTTATTATTAATTTGAGTATTCGCCAAAGACTTTAATCCCAAATAACAAAATGATAAGACAATGAGGCATTAATTAATCTCCTAGCTAGACTTTAAATTACGAAAAGAAAAGAATCATAAAACTAAGACAAAAAAAAACCGACCTACAAAGGAAGTGCAGGCTTAACCCTAAGTCACAAATGCACACTTGAAGTACGATCATTTCATTTACATATACAAAATGATTTCACATAGCCAAAGACAAATTTGTATTTACATGAAAAATATGTTGAAAAGAAAAACAAGTCACAGTTTTCAAAACAGTGTGCGTTTCATGCAACTCGAAACCACGTCTGTTTCAGAAAAGACACCAACTTCATGCATCAAACTTGTATCAAATAGATCAAAAACCAAAGGTACAACATTATTATATGAAGAATACAGAGAGAAAGACAGGAATAATAAAGAAAGCATAGACAATGAATGGTAAGGCGAGGCATCAATGCTTAATCAAAGGCGTGATCTGCAGCTTAGAACCCACTTTGATTTTCTGCAAGTGAAGGGTCGTTTTCGTCTTGATTTTCGTTTATACAACAACATGTTTCCATTGGTTCATTCAACTTATCATATATATGTATTTCCTCTTCTTTTTTTCTTTTCCCACTCAATTTGCAATTCCTTTAATATTGAGCGTCTTTAACTGTTTTCTCCATGACGGTAAGTTTGTTTAACTGTTCATTTCTTTTCCTTTCAAAAAAAAGTTTTTTTTTCCCTTTATTGATGGCTCATAGGCGAAAATAATAATAGCCTGCTTTCTTTTTAGAGAGAGAAAATAATAATAGTCTTAACTTAGAGTAGTGGGGCTTTAGTTGGCGGAAGGTTGCGGAAAAGTTAGTTCCGGTGTTTGTTAAATTTTATGTTCATACTTTCCAAACAAAGTTCAATTTTCCTATATACATGGTTCCCTTCATAAATCATAGGAAAATTGAATTATTGTGAGAAAAATATATATTAAATTTTGTTCAAGAGAAATACATATTAAATTAATAAGTAACTTTAATACCCTTATAATTTAATTTTTTGATTATAACTATCGATATTAATGCATTTTTTGTTAATTATTTTTACTTTACTCAAATTTAACCGAACACTATTATTGTGTTTTTATAGTAAATTTTAAATTTAAATTCCAATATGATTTGTTCAATTTTTCTAAGGAAACTAACTTTTCTTTGGACAATTGAAATCTACTAATTAAATAGCCCCTAGTGTTTATATATATATATATATCTTAGAGCTCAGTATGAAATAATAGTTTAATTCACATACAAAATTTTTATTGAAATTAAATGAATTTGATTTAAATTGCTTTTTGTTATAAAATATTATTTTAATTTATAAACATAATTGATAATTAAATTAAAACGCTGTGGTGGAAAAATATGGGTACGTATATTTCCCGACAAACCAGTTACTTTATATTTTAATACCGAATACTATTTAATTCATATACAAACAATTTTACTTAAGTTCAAATTAATTACTATTGTAAAGTAATATTTGAAATTTATATTATACAGAAAAAATATGTACCCGCTAATAATAATTTTAATTATTATATTGATATTATCAAATTAAGAATTCTTTAGACTTCTTTCTTATTTATATTTAATTTTTTTATTAATATATGTTTATAGTCACCAATTTAAATATAATTTTTGTTATAAAATGGATATAAATATTATTATAAATAGAGCATAGATTTACAATATTAATAATATTTTTAAAATTGTTTATACTAAAATTATAAAACAAATAAATTTTAAAAATAATATAGTTAGTATATATTTGTGAGTGCCTTTACTTTAGAGAATAATCAGTCTAAACATGTAATGTATAGGCTGAGACATCTCATGGATAAATAAATAAGGGCAAATTTAATAAATACTACAATCACATGTTTTAATATAATAAATTACCACAAAAATAGTTTTACACCAAAAATACCATAAATAACCCTAATAAAACACATTTCACCAGAAATAAAATACGATCTGTGCACAAACCTTTCAGAAGATTGGACTCTTCTTCTTCATCAACTTTTTCTTCTGATTGGAAAGGCATGAACAAAGATGGCAAAAGAAACAGATGATGAAATCGCTGGATATGAAGCACCAATAGCAAATTTTGTTTCTCTAGTCATCGATGTTCTTCAGATTCGTTTTGGAATCCCGCCAATTCTATTTTCTACTTATAAAATCTGTTATTTTATATACTGCTTGAAGAAGTCTTTCTATTTCGAAATTATTTCAAAATATAATCTTTATTTTAAATTCGTTTGGTCCTATGCATTTTTATTTCCATTTTTACTTTGTTTCGGTTCTAAAATTTCTATAACAGAAGTAGTTTTGAATCTACTTTCTTTGTAAATAAACAAAGGGGTAATTATTATTGGGTCCCTGAGGTTTGGCCTAATAGACTCGTAGGTCCCTCTATTTCTAAAATTGTATCAAATAGTCCCTAACTTTTGGAAATTGTACTCTGAGGTCCTTTGACCGTTAGTCAACGGTTAAAG
>CANUEY010656885.1:0-23880 GCA_948099555.1 Croton setiger
TATATATAATATTTCCATGAGAATTATGAAAAGAGAGTTATATATACGGTCAGCATGAATGTTTGTACTAAGAAGGGAAGTGCACCAATTATTCCAAATATAAGATAAGATGGTAACTAAGACCAAACATGAATTCCAAGCCGAAAAGTGTTTCTATCTTAATAGAAATGGAAATTGTGGTTTTAGAAAATTCAAAAAAAGAAATCTTAGGATGCCTTGCACTTTGAATTGATGTGATGGGTTAGGCCCATCTGCCCAAAATGAGGGGATTAGTACAGGCAACACACAAAGTTGATTCTAGACAATAATATATGTTTACATATATGTGATGGGGACAGCCCAAAGCAATACAATTTCAACCCGGTTAAGGAAAGTAGTTTCTACATTCACAAATTTATGATTATTCATTATGCAACATGGTATTATATCAATAATGCTATCCGGACCCAATGGCGTTCATTCTACCGTCCACGAAAATTATAGTATGTCCGGATTTTAAGTTCTATTTCTATTAATCATATTATTAACAATTTTTCAATGCATAAAGGGTCTACACTGTATAGTATACAACATTAATCGGTCCTTTAATGAACATTAATCGGTCCTTTAATGATCTCATTTATTTTATTACGAATAATATACTCTTGGTGAACATAGTCTAGAATTCACTTTGATAAATTGCATTTAATGAGTAACCTAAAAGATACAAATATTATTGTAGCACTTTCTCATTAAATTTTTGTATTGGTTCAGTAAAGTAGTCCATATAGTGACACTCGTATTATATAGTAGGTTTATATGCAGGATGGTATAGTTTTTAACCAATCACATGTTTATATGCATTTTTCCATTATTTTTTTCTAGAGAACCTTTAAGATTTTTTTATAATGTCCAAATGACTTTTTTTTTTCTCGTTTCTTTATCATCAAAATAACTATAATATCATTATGATTTCAAATCTAAATTGAAAGTTAATATTAAAATAATAATAATTATAAGAAATAAATTATAATAATTAAATATTGATATATTTATAGATTTGGAAAGGTTAATAGTAGATGATGGTGTGGGTATCATAGTGGGGCCATATCAAATCTGCAACTTCAAGAAGAACCAAATAAAATTCTAAAGGAATCTCACATTTTTGTTTTAGCATAAGAAATGTTGTTTCTTTTTTAAAATTAATTCAGAAAAATAAATTTGTATAAAGATAATTAACTAAAATTAATTGGCTCATACTATCAACTATACAAGATAAATAGTCAATTTTTTGTGTGGAAAGAATGCTTAAAATTCTTAATTCCTTTCATTACTCAATACAATTTTTTTTATTCAGAAATAAAAAGAATAATAGAATGGTTGAAAAAATTAAAAGCCTCGAATTTGATTCATATATATATATATATATATTAGAATGAATGCAGTGAATAAAACCCACCGACCAACAATGACATTATGATTATGATGATGATTTGAAAGAGCTTTTTTCGTAGTTTGTTGAATGAAATGAAGGCTTTTATTCTTTGTTGCAAGAAGGGTTCATTGGTTCTTGCAAAAGCATATTTGGAACAAACAGATTCCTTTCTTTCAACATGCCCATTCCTTCTTATTTTGAATTTTGTACTGCTCTTATTATTTATTTATTACTATTCTGACACACAGAAGTTTCTTTTCTGGTTTTTGATTTTGTGTAGCAATTATTCTTTTCAAATTTAACTAATTTTCTTACAACAACTGCTCGAAGAGACTTGACAAATCGTAGGTGGGGGTACTTTTGACCACTTTACCTATATTATCCACTTATTCTATTTTATTTTTTATTAATTCAATTCAACACTTCACTAAAAAAAATGATTTATCAACTTCCAATCTACAACTACTATCAATGTTCATGTAGCCTTCAAACCATATAACACATATAAATAGTACTAAGTTTCAAGTTTCAGTAATGCATTAAAATCTAAATCTCTAAATTACCCCCTTATTAAATACAACAATATACTGCTTCCCCACCTCGCCTCCACTACCTCCATCAAGTAGTACATTTGATACATGTGTTCATTTAGTACATACGATACATACGTCCATATGTTATTCTGAATTTTTTTTTACATGTGATATATGTATAGAATGTATGGTAATATATATCTTTTTTAATTAAAGGGTAAAACATATTTTTAATTTTTTTATTATATTTTTCAAATAATATATCATTTATTTTTACCTATTAATATTTGGAAGAGAATGCAAACTTTGTATAAATTATAAACTTATTTTATATTTATATGCAGAGAAGGATAGTAAATCTTATTTTTAAATACATGAATTTCAATTTCAGATTAAAATATAAACTGAAATTAATAATTTATTACAAACGCAAAATTTTTTCAAATCTTTATTATATCTGCTTCTTAGAAGTTGTAAAAGAGGAAATGTAGGAACTTCTGTCTGTAGTTTTTCATTTTGTTGTATCTGCAACACCCAATACAGACAAGAAAATGTGTTTCTCTGTCAAGTCTCCAGCGACGAATGCAACATCAAAAGGTGGGAAGGGCTGCATTATATAAATATTTTTTATAGATTTTGAAAATTAAAATAAAGACAATTAAAAAAATTATTCTTGTTCCGTTCATGCGTCTCATTAATTGCATCTATACAAATATAATGTTCAATGTTTTCAATTTTACCCTCAACTTTTGCCAAAATTGTGCTTATTAATAAGAAACAGTGATAGTACTACTTTTTTGTTTCTAAAACACAATAACGTTAAGAAATTAAATTCTATAAGTTGAACGAAGCAAATGAGCTTTAGAAATAAGGTTGATTTGCGGATTCTTTTTTATATTTAAATGTTATTTATTTATATATTATCTGCGTTTTGTAAAACATGTAAAACATTTATTCTGTTTCCAAATAAATGTTCCTTTCTATGTAATAAAAGACAAATTTTTCTTTTCATTTTTATTTTTTATATTTTATTAAATATTAAAATTTTAAACATAAAATAATTTATTGTATTTTTTAAATACACTATTATTATGAGAATAAAATAATCAATTTACTGTCCAATTCATTCCTTAATTAAGCTTGAAATTCACAAATAATATATTTTGCAAAACGGAAAAACTAATTTGATGAAAAAAGTTAAGGAAGATAATTAGAATTAGGGAAAAGCTACCAATTATAAGGTGCCGGTTTGGTTAGAATTAGTGAATTAAACTGACCTGACTAAACGGTTCTATATTTTTTCTATAAAAAACTTATTCTTTAAATTGTAATTATTTTACTAGTAAATTATTGTTCTGGTCTTAAATTATTTTTAATTAATCTTATGATCTTCACTTCTTATCGCACAAAAACAAGCGAGAAGATCAACTAAACTACATCCAATCGACAACTTTTTTATTGTTTAATATAACAAATCAACTCATACTGTATATTTTTTGCCTCCCATATAGCATATGCATATGCATATGCAATCTCTAGGTAATATGTATTGATTGTTGAAGGACAAGAATTGATGAGGAATCAAAAAATAGATGATGATGATGATGAGATTTCCAGAGAGGCAATTTGGAGTCTTTTGAGAGTGTTTGTCTTTATTTTTCTTTTCCCATTCAAAAGTACAGTACCATATTATTACAAAATCATTCACAATCTCACTCTCACTTAACAACAATATTTTGTTTTTCCTATGTAGATTATTATTAATTAATTACTTAATTACTATAAACAAAATCTGTCTCTCATGCAATGTAAATTTTCTTTTTGTGGTATTTCACTACACTCAAGGTGGATCTCTTATATTTCTAGAAGAAAGAGGCAACTAAATATGTGTTTGTGGAATGGGAATATATAAGAAATTAGTTTATATACTCCATCTTCCACTACCTAAGCTATACTTTTCTGTACATGTTTTATAGAATCAAGAAGCACTATATTTTAATTTATTTAGTGTTTACTAATGTCAGATGTGTAACTTGCTTCATCACTTTCAATATTCTCCTAATATCTGTACTTTGCAGAATATTCATGCTTTATTTCAAAACCTTATTTATTGAAACTGGTCCTTAATGCATTAGTATTTTCTTAATATTATGCCAAAAAGTTGTAAAATTTTCCTTTGTGGATTATTTTTTAGATAGAATTCAAGCTTTGTATTATTGAATTGCAGTGGAAGCTTGATCAGCTTGTACAAGAGAAAAGAGATAGTAACGCATAGTTGTTAAAGTTAATGTCGACGGGCCACTTTTGATGGTTCTTCTGTGGGTGCTGGTTGTGTTACAAGAGAGTAATAGTCATAGTAATTTTTACAGGGTGCAGCCATCTGTTATTGGAAATCATGCTGCTTGTGTTGTGCAAGCAATGGATTTCTGTGAGACTCTTAGTTGGGTCAAGGAAGTAGGATATATCGTGGTTATGGAGTCAAATGCTCAACTTTGTGTTTAACTCTGCTTTTGGTTGTAAATCCATTGTTTTAGAGTTGCAAGATGTGAGTCTTTGTTTTTCCATTGGTAATAGTGTTGCTCCTAGTCTAGCTCAAGCAATCACTCAATTGACAGATCATTGTATTTATGATTTATTAAGTCTTAGAGACCAATAATACTTTACAATTTACAATAAAAGAAGCATATTATATTATACTTTACAATTTACAATGAAATTAAAAGAAAGTGGATGGAATGACTTATTAGTTGGATAAAACATCATAGAAACAAGAAAAAACAGCATGTGATAGTTAGAATTTCACCAAGTGATATTCAAATCAAATTGACCACTCTATACTGACTTAACACTTCAAAAAGCTTCTGAAACAGGATTAATACTAATAAAATGCTCTTACACTAAATTAATAAGAATGCTAATTTGTAAGAAAAACAAGTCATTGCTTGCTAGAACATATATATAAGTAGGTGTTGTTCTTACATGGAATGCAAGGGATAAAAACTATTACTTCCTTCTTTAACTCTAAATAATTAAAGGACGATTAGTAATTTGACTATTAAAGCATTCAAAATGGAATCCCAAACCAACAAAAAAGAGCTTTAAATTAAAACTTTTGCAAGCTTTGACCAATAGACTCTAATCTAAAAAGAGGATGAAATCATACTTTGTATCCTCACTAGCCACTTAATATGAATAATGAAGGTGGTCTTTTCTTGAAATTTAATTCTTAAAGCACCATATCTTTAAACATTCATATATAATTCCAAAATATTTTGAAGTTTGGTCATTAATTAATCGTAAAGCAAAAAATAAACAACAACATAGTTAAAGCTAATTCTTAATTAATTTCTTTTAGGGGAAGAAAATAACTTTTTAGTATTATATTCATACAATGTCATATATTAACTTTTGTCTATTAGGGTTAGAAAATGAGAAGGGTTAAATTTTTTTCTTCAATTTGCATATTCTAATAAAATTCATTTACAAAAAGAATTACAGAAGTTAAAATGATGCTTTCTTCAAGATTTTGAGTGTTAATAACTAAATTAAAGATTGCAAAATATGGATATAGGGAATAGTTAATTGAACTCCATAATTAATTAAAAAACTGATCACTAATATTACATTGTAATATCTAAACATAATACTAAGAAATGAAGCAAATCAAGAACCAGAAAAGAAAAGAAAAAGCTATAATTCTAGGGTTTTTTTTTTTCTTCTAACTAATATATCTTTAGAGAAGTAATAATTTCTTCATCCAACTCCTGAACTCCTCCATATATTTTAAACACATGAATTATAAATTCTTTGTGATATGGGAGTTACAAGGAGATGATAATAAACCTAATTAAACCAAAAACCAAAAAAGAAAAGAAAAATAAAAAAACCTTAGCTTCATTTGCTTTTCTGTCCATGGCCAAAAAAGATCTATAATGGATTGCTAGTGGAAGAAGAGCTAAAATTTGAAAGATCAGTCCATGCATTTCCTGTCCAATACTGATTATCATTACTTGTCATACCCAAAAACTGTCTTGACAAGTTCAGTTCTTGATTATCTTCCATTTTCACCGACGCGAATTGGGTTGATAATTTTGGCCTCACTTGACCACCATAGCCCGACGGCTCACCACCAACCCCACCTCCGCTGTTTTCGAAAGGGTATAACCCTGAATTAGAAGAAGAATCTAACCCGCCTAAGAAAGGAAATTGTTGCTGCCCTTGCTGTAACCTCCACTGTTCTAGACCACTTACTGACAAAAGTGAACTACCAAGACCGCCGCTACTTCCTCCGCCGCCGCCGCCGCCAAGACCAACACTAGCCAAAGCACTTCCTATTTGAAAATTCAAGTCACTTGGCCCTCCAACTTGACTAGAAAGGGCTCCATAGTTTAACCCAACATCTCCAGTGCCAAATTCAGTTAGATGATGAAGAGGAGCCATGAATCTTAACGGCGGAACCTGCGGTCCAAGCCCCAATATGTCACTAGTTCCACTATTAGATGACACGGTGCTTGAAGAACCGGAACCTGTCGGTCGATCACTGCTGACTGGAGATTTAGAGCTGGTTCCTTTGCTTCTTTTGTTTCTCCTACAACCACCACCAACCGGAACATTTCGTAGAGCACCGCCTCTTGTCCAGTACCTTCTACAAGTCTTACAGAAATGTCTAGGCTGTGAAAGACTGTAGTTATTGAAATAGCAAAATTTCGTGTTCGTTGATTCGCATCTTGGGCATTTTAATGCCATTTCTGGCAGAGGAATGTTTGCTAGACGGGCTCTATCAGCCATTGAACCAGGGCGGATAGATCCCGCCGCACCACCACTTCCATGAGGCTGAGGAAGTGGGGGTGGAGGAGGAAGGTGATGAGTGTTGACAGAGCTAGCTCCTCCTCCACCAGGTTGAACATGATGATTATTATTCTGTTGCTGCTGTAAAATAGACAGAAAAAAAAAAATAAATGAGAAGAAGAGAAATCAAATATATCTGGTATATTCATTCAAATTAAAGATATAAGAAACAAAAGTAACAAGAATATTTATCTTTTGAAATCAATTTATTTATTTATTTTGCTTTTGAGAAAAAAGAAAAAAGAAATAAAAGAATAAAGAAAGAAACCATAAGAACAAAAAAATATTCAAGAAATCCTTACTGGTTGCCAGTTGGATGGATCAAGATAAGCTGGAACAGAAGAGAATACCATGGTTCAGTATACTTGAGCTATAGCTTTCTCTTCTTTTCTTTTTTTTTTTTTCTTTTAGTAAAGGTTGATTGAGTGGTGGCTAATACTTACAAGTGGAGAATCACATCAACAAGAAGAGGAGTTCTAGTTTTTTTTTGCAGAGAGAGAGAGAGAAAGCAAGAAAGCTTGAAGATGAGAATGAAGAGGAAAAATAAAAGAGAGGGCTTAGCTTTATTTATATATGTGTATGATGAATGATGTAATTATGATTATAATTTAGCTATTTGTTCATTCTAAACATTGCTTTTTAGGGTTGAGAGAAGAAGATGTTTGTTGCTTAACCCATAAGCTTCTTTATGATTCTTTGTGGGGAAAAGAGATTTAATTAGTTAGTGCCCATCTCTCTCTCTTGCATGTAGCAGTGTAATGTGTTGGATTAATTACTTAATTAATTAAACAAATGTTGATTAAGGAAAAGAGAATGTGGTGTGTTACTTTTTGCATGGGAATATATTTAGAGAGAAATGCAAACTCACTCTCACATCACTTGTTAATGTATGCGTGGCTTTCACTCTCTCCAGCATCATTAGAACATCTTTTCATGTAGCTCTTTACCAACAGCGGGAAAAGCTACTTCAAACTCACTGGTTTTCGTCTTTTTATGAAATTTTAATCCTAATACCAGTAAGTACTCAAATTACACACCACGTATAATAATAGCCCTTCGTCTTCAAATTTTATATTTTACACTATATTCATCCTTCATTTCGTCATCTGCATTGATCAAATTTCAAATTTATGACTTGCCCAATATGATTGCATTGTGCAGTTTAAGCGATTTAAACTTTGATTGCTCCAAGTTGATCTCGTAGAGAGTTGAGCGATGTATATTTACGGGTTTTTTTTTTTTTATAAAAAGAATTTTTCTTTTTTTTTTTCTTAAGAAGATATTTTATAAGAAATAAATAGCAAAAAATTTTAAAAAATTAAATAAATAGCAATTTTTTTATATGTAATGATACATAATATCTTATAGTTGTATATGTATCGTATGTACTTTTGGTTCTTACAGTGCTATACATCTCATATAATAAGATATATATAATTATTTATATCACATATAGTACTATATGTATAAAAAGTATTATTTACTTAATTTTTTAAATTTTTTTTGCTATTTATATTTACCACAATTTTCCTTTGCTAATTAATTTTAATCATGAAATACATTGAATAAAAAATAAAATATTAAATTTGATAACAAAAACAACGAATATTTAGTTCCATAGTGGATCCAAATCTAGATTAATTCCTACATTTAGCTGAAATTCTGTTTCTTAATAGTTAAATTATTTATTTTATTAATTTTTAATTTCAGAAAATTTAGCTAATATGATTGTTCTAGAAATTGAGTGTATAATAGAGGAAAGATACCCGATAAGGGGAAAGAAAATTCGGAAAATTAAACATTAAAATTTTTATTTAGAAAATCATTATAATTTAAATGTACTCCCTAAAATGCAAAATTAAAGATTTAATCCCTAATTTAAAATTTTGACGGGTTTCATCTCCTCATTATTTTTCTCGTTACTCCTCACTATGATGATTAATTTTAATAGAATATATATATTTAGAATATTTAAATTCAATTTATTTCAGTAAATTGTTTATATAAAATAAAATAGAATTTGTTGATTTTCATCCAATCATAATCGTAGCGAAATAGAAAACTTGAGAATTCTCTACCAATTAAAGCAATAAATAATATCTTTCAAATTGGATGGAAAAATTATGATTGGGTAGTCAGAAACCACAAACTATAAACAATTTTTTCAGAATTGAAAAGTCAAATGAAAGAATATAACTGAAAAACCAAAAATTTAAAACCTGTAAAAATCAAAGCAACTATACATTATACATACTCATTTACATTGTTTAGATCTAAAATTGTCAGAATCAACAAGTGTCAAAATGAGTTTTTCTAGTCTCTTAGAACTTACAGTGGGTTTGATAACATCCGGACTCCCATAGGCAACACAAGGATCTTTACCTAAACCAGTGTTCCCTAAACACCAACCTCCTGGAGTAAACCATCCATCTAATCTCATCAACAGCTTTTCATCAATTTTGTTAAGAACCAGATCATCCTTCGCGAATTCACGAGCAAAAGGTGCTCCGCTTTCAACCATGTCATCGAAATGCTCCAAAGCGAGAGCTATCGGACGTTGCTTTGGAGGGTTATCCCATTTTATGAAATGCAAGTCATGATTTATGGTAGTGTTCTGATAATCCTTATGGTTGCAGAGAACAGTATGGAAGTAACCTTCTGGGGATGAATGGAAGTTTGTATAATACATAAGAAGAGTGCGAGGGAGATTATCCCATCCCCAAACACTGAATTCAAGAAATGACCTTGTCAGCATCACCCATTCAGACCCTGATACCAGATAACCAAGCAATATATATAAGAGAAAATATAGCTAAAGCATGTTACACGAAATATAATACTGCATTGCTTCTTATTCTTGTTCATATTAATTTATTTTTTATTTTTCCAAATTTGATGTGACAAATCAATTCAAGAAAATAGTGTGCACAACAAATTTGTAAAAAAAGAAAAATTAAATTCTATGGCGAAGTATTTTATATTTGCGGTCCTTCCAAACAATTGAGCTTATAATCAACAAGCATAGGAGTGTCGTTTGAAGACGCAAAAACTTCCATGGTTTATAGTTTATGGCAAAATAAATTTTGATGGGCAGGTACAATGCAGAAAACTTCTCTCACACTTGCAGTGGCAGGTCTAGAATTTCTAAGTGCATTCAATATATAGTACGAACTCAATTATGAAAAAACATAAGAGTAGATACTGCACATAAAAGTTTGGATACAAAATACTTACTTGTGATGATAAAAAGAAATTGGTCTACTAAGTGCTCTGAAGAAGTTTCCAAGTTTTAAAAATAAGACAGTTGCAACACGACTAGTACTATGAAATAAAATTTTCTCTAGTTATTGATGTGTGCGTGTTGTTGTTACATCATAGGAGAAGATATAGGAATATGAAAGCTAATGGTGGGCAAAAAGTTATAGAAAACAATGCACAGGACCAACTAAATTAACTTCTTTCCCTCTAAATCATTCAAGATCTATCAACAAATATCCTAACTCTCGCAAGCTTCTTTCTGCTTTAGTGCTTTCTCTAATACTCTATTTCTCTCTGATAATCCTGCTCAGTTAGAACATACCTAACATGTGTGAGCATCTTTTCCTTGGTGTATTTTACTAAACAGTTAACTGTCATTCCATGATTTCTCATTTCATTGAGGAACATGTTTCCTTGATTTCTGTAGCTATAGGTCAGTTTCACCAGGCAAATACAACTGATAATTGTGTTTAGTCAAAAGTAAAAGATGACTAAACTACTGCATCTTTAGTAGAGAGGAATCCAATAACTGTCTTTTAGAAAAAGAGGAATGCTTGCAGTCCAACCAAACTGTTCATGGGGTCCAATGCAGAAAAACAAATCATTTCATTATATATTTCAGTAGAAGTGGGTCCTTGAATCAACTTTTATATACATGAATCCACCTCTGTTTTGCTGATGAGAAAAACTAGCAAATCCGCAAAAATAATATCTTGTCATTCAGCACAGCCTATTTTGTGACTTAGAATCCATCTTCTGCTAATCCTTCTGTTTTTCAACAAACTGTCTCAGACAGGATCTTTATCCATCTGTGTCTTAATTTGCTTTATAAGAATACAGCCTAAACTTAATGGTTTACTCATTCTTACTTATTCTGTTTTTGGTAGATGATTCCATCAATTTAACAGAATGGCATCAAAAGTACAACAAACATTGTTCATGCTGGGGGACAAAAGACCATCTAGGAAAAGTCCCCATCCACCTGTCTTAATTTCCTAAGCAAGTAATAAATGCTGTTTAATCCAAATGGTTTACCACCTCACTTAGTTTTATATTACTTAAAGTTAGATGTTTTGTAAGGTGGGGCGTGTTTACTGGAAGATACAATGCAGAAAATGAAATTAAAAAACTGAAGACAAGTAAAAGTAATACCCATAAATAATTTGAAAGAAGCAGGCAAGGATCTCTTCTCCTTTGCCCAAAATACACCAGATTTCTTTGAATGATATAATCCCGGATCTATAATTATAGGCCTCGCTCTTTGATGCCTGCAAGATTTCAATCAGAGTTAGTCATACACATGTCATAGTCACTTTGTAATCATTCTTTATAACGACATGCTTAGTATACCCACTCTTTCCAACCAATGCTACTTGTATGCTCCAGGAAGTTCAGATCCCTGGGCAAGTACGAAAAAATATGCAAGATATCTGAAAAGGAAAAGCAGCAATGAAGGTCAGGCTAACAATACATATTGTTTACTGAAGTTATAATGCAAATTTTTTTTTTTTTCTTTTTATAATTAAAAGCCTGAATCAACAGAATACCATGGATGTGGATGGTCGAAGAAAAACCATATCATGTGAATCTAAAATTAGCTGATGATATACTGTTTGATAGTTGAAGTCTAATAGAATTCTATAGCTATCGAACTGACATTACAATTTACGTGTTTTGTTTCCATATACACAAAATAAGCAGGGCATTTGACAATTGAGAGTCATGTGCCAAGGGAGTCAAGGGGCTGACAGTAAGTCCATCCAGTAATTTCAGTATCCATGCCTCATCAATGCTCTAGTCTTGAGATACGATCCTTTGCAAAAGCAAAAACCAATTTAATATTTTCCAACAATATCTCTTTCACTTTTTAAAATTATTCTCTTTTGGTCCAATGTTGGGAGTTTTCCATGAAACTCCTGGCTCCAATCCTAACAGCAATCAACAGCCAACATCTCCAAATTTCAGTCCCAAGCTTTAACCAAAATAAAGTTCTCTAAGAGATTCCTATCTCCTTCCACTTTGAAATCTCATCTTATACTCTCCAATTCTCTCAAAGTAATGAAAATATTGAAATGTGCGCCAGTGTTCAGTGCATTTATGAATGTGTGAAGAAGGTTCTAGTACTATGTACGTATTAAAGTGCTTTAAAAAGTGTGTAACTAGAGGGTTAGACTTAGATTTGTCAGGTGTATACACAGAAATATATAATTAATTAATTATCAGTGTAGTGCCTGTATACGGGATAATGGACTATAAATTTTTTTGTCTGATATACTAGCACAATTTTCTATATTGTAAATTATCCGATAGAGAAATAGCAAATTCAACTTGATCCTTAATAAAAGTGAAGCAAAATACAAAATTTCACATTTTGAAAAACTATCGTTTGAACTGTGTTTGATGACCTGTTGTATACATGTATGCAATGTGTTGCTGACAGTTCACTATCTTGAGATTTTATCCTTAAGTACAGCTAGAATGTAGCATCAAAACATAAAATATTTTACGAAGTCTTTCAACGAAAATTTTTTGGCTATATTATAACTTCAAGTAAATACAAGAAGCAGGAATAACATATATGATGTTAAACGCACAACATTTACTCAAACCTCCATTCCTAGCTAGAGCTAGTTAGACAGGTTTTCATGAACTTCTAAGTAAATATATTTACTCTAAATCAAATCACAAGCACAAAAGAACTCCAATATGTACGTACTTCTACCTATACTCACCACAGTTTAATATGGACATTGAATACAAGAATTGTAGCACACACTTTTTGTTAAATACCTCTCAAATTATCTAGGCATGAAAATTTTTGTTTTTCAATATCTGCTTAGTCTTAAACTTTTGCATTCACAAAAATGTTTCACGTCTTCTTTTCATTCATTGACACTGCACCTCCAACTTAAAACTGACCATAACCAAACGAGAATATGTTATGGGACCTATTTTACTTTGCAATGACTCGATATGCCTTGGACTTATTTAGCAAAAGTATTTGTTTGGACAGTATTTAGTTATTTGAATAGTTGTTAGTTTTTTTTAATAGACATTTAGAAAAGCAGCTAAGGAGGTTTGCTTTTTTTTTAAAACGCTACTTAATCCGTTAAAAGTTAAATGCTACAAAAAAATAGCTTATAGCATTTTGAATACGAGCTAAGAGCTACATAAAAAGTATTTATCGAATGGTTACCAATAGCTCAACATGGGAATCATTTTCCCCCTAAATTCTACTCTTTCAAATCATTTAATCCTGGTCTAACCATAAACATTTTTGAAAAAGTGGTTTGTTGAAAAGTGTACAAACAAAGCCCTCCTATTTATAGAAAATCCAACAATCAAGGATATAATGTTTCAATCCCATTTACATAGCTGCATTACTTCCTGGCTAGTCAAGGAAGTAGAAGACTGAAAGAAATGCAACTCCACATAGAAATAAACATTCAATATCAAAGTAAGTAGCATGTAATCATACACTATTTAACAAGCAATTCAAACACTTCCTAAACCAAAAACAACGAAAAGGCAAATCAAAAGCAAAATAGTACTTTACCATCTTGAGGCATTAGAGGATAATCTGAAGCGCTTAAATTAACAAACCAATCCCAATCAGCTGCCAGCTTCAACAAAATCGCTATAGCATGAAGCGTACTAGCAATTACAGTAGGTCCTTTATGAGTCACCAAATCTGCCTTACCAATAACCATCACATTCCGGAACGCCCGAATCACACCCTCCGATTTCACATACTTAGCAAGGTCGAGCCTTTCCACATCCGATGCTTCGAGATCAAGATGAAGAATATAGTAGTTTCTGGGATGATAAACTGCCTGAAGAAGTCGCTTCACTTGGGAAGCTTCCCCTTTGGTGCCGGAAATCAAGTACGCGAATCTGGGCAATGTCGGAAGCCCTAATTGATGGCCGAAATTCAGGTCTGCGGTGCTAGTTTTCGATGTTCCGGAAGAAATATCGGCCGAAGAAGGGGATTTGGAGAAAGCAAAAGAGAGAATAACCAGGAGAAATAGCAAAGCAAGAACAAGTATTGGAATTAGCCATCTTCTTCGATCCAAAGAATACGAAATGTGGTTCCTTTTCATTTCACTTTGAAGATAAAAGTAAAGAAATGGGGGATTTGAGAGAGCAGTGGAGGGATTTTGGTGGGTGAAATTTATGGGTGGCTTGGTTGTCGGTTGAAGAAGTTGGGACGTCCTTGTAACAGCTTGATGAGCTCAAAGAGGGAAAATGTTAGTCTTCGTACTTGCAAATTTAATTTAGAGATAATTTCTTTAAGATCCTTCAAGTTTTGGCAAATACGCTTTCAGAACCTCCTATTTTGAAAAATAGATTTATACATCCTATTTTTTGTTATCCGTTAGGAGTGTAATTTATTTTGGGATATTACCGATCTAAATCTAAATTCAAACCGAAAATTTATTTTGCAATATAAAATATACAAATATTTTGTTCAGATTTATCAAAACTTATGAAACAGATGTAGAAATTTATTTATATATATAATTGGTAGAGATGAAAAGGTGAATATTCATATACTTTTATGAAGTGCAATTTTTTAATATAAGCAATTTAATTTAAAATATTTTAAGTATGTTAAATTTAAATGAAATTATTTTTAATTCTCTCATTTATTGTATATTTAAATTAAAGAATATTGAAATTTATATTTTTAATATTTTATAAATGATATATTTTTTATATTGCCAAAAATTTGGAATTACCAATGGAATGGTATGAAATAAAATTTTTAAATCCGAGTAATAATTGAAATGTTATTAATGAAATTTCGAATTACCGAAATATTTTGGAACATAATCAGAATAGTGGTAATTTTATTCTATACTTACCAAATAACACCCTAGTTATCTCATTCCAAACTCTAGAATAATTTCATCGGTTGAGCATTTTACCTGATCAGTCAAGCCTGATCAGTCAAGCACGTTGAAATCCGACACACATAAGCAGTATTATAAATGAACTAATATGCTAGCGAAGAATTCAAGCTTGGCTCGTAAGACTCATTTGAAATCGTTCATTAATGTAAACAAACTAAGCACGAGCCTCACTTTCAAGCTCATTACTAAACAAATTCGAATCAAGAACAAGTGGACAACTCGAACATGTTAATGGGCTCAAGAAAAGTTCAAACTGGCATCACTTTATAAAATTTTAGTATAAGTAAATGTAAATAATTTTCAAATATTAACTAAATGTGATCCTAGTATGGTATAGAAAAATAGATCTATTTCCAAGTATTTTATTTTTACAGTCTTAGTATATATACATATTAACTTATATAAAAAAATACGTGTATTTGTCTATAATTAAAATATGACATTTACTTAATATTTAAAAAAATATAATATTTACTAAATTTAAATTTCAAAAATTGACATTTATTTAATATTTTAAAATATGTGAGAATTATTAAAAATAATTTTAAAAAAATTGACATTTACTGTGTAATTTTCCTGTAAAAAAAGTTATAAACCCTAAAATCATTTTAAAACTTAAAAAGTACATTCTCACGGAGCTTACTAACCATTCATGTTGTATCCCCTCTCGCTCTGCTAAATCTTATCATTCTTGATATGGATTCATGATCTTCTCAAGCTTGAACCATAGATGTTAGAAAAGAGACATAAAAAAGGATGGGACACATCACTAAGTTAGTTATGTTTATAATGATGAATGTATTAGGCAGAATTGTTCTGCACAGGCAGTAGCTTGGGAGCAGATTTTCAGACATTTATCTTTATTTTCTTTTTCATTGACAACTTTGTTTCTGCAATGCCTTTCCTGTGTATTTTGAGCAAGACCAATATATACTCAACATAAAGAAATGATCAACATAATAGCCCACTACGGGGAAAGGCACAGAGCGGGGCAAGAAAGGTGTAAGCGAGACATGGACGAGTTTTTATGAAATCCACCCTAAACCCACTCATGCTCATCAGATAACCCTTCTTTCTTCCACTTTTTCAACAATTTTGACTCAAGTCAACGACATAAGGTTTTGTGTTATTTGTTTTTCTTTTTTAATCAGACCGTAACACCTTTTCTTAAATAAATCACGTTTTCTTCAACTTCTCTTCATCTCAGGAACTAGGAATTGCTCTAATGTCAATTTCTTTTAAGTGTAAAGGGTGGATGGCCTACTCGTATATCCTTCAAATAATGCTCCACGTGTAATAAAAAAAGCTGTAATAAGTTTATCTCAGTCAACTCAAAACACCTATCACTTGCATTTCAATTGTCCTATATAATGGATGTCAGTCATAGATAATGTGGTTTAATCACGTGATAGAGAAGTGAGATTGAGGGTACTACCAAGTTCAAGTTGAAATGTATAGAAATAGGATTGTGAATTAGCGGAGTCAAGTATTGCTCTTTTACATTTTTAAACTGATTTCAAACGTGCTTTTACCCCTAAATGAACCATATATAGTCCTAAATAAACTTTAATTGAACTGAGCTCTAAATAATTCCCCAATGACTTAATTCATTTATCCTTATAAACATAATGAGCTCATCGCTAACCGTTACCAAATTTGAGAACTTAAAAATAAGGAAAAAGCAAAACTCGATTAATATTGAAATCAAACTGAAAATTAAAAAAATTTTGATTTCGATTATCGAAATCTCACTGTTTTTTATTTTCACTATTCAGTTATAATTGTGAAAATTTAACTATAAATAATACTACGTCGTTTTGATTTGAAGTAATTATCAATTTTGGTTGGTCAGATATTTCAATTCGATATTTGGTTAACAAAATATTCCGTTATTAAAAATTTTTGGTATTTTCAACAATCATTTGAATAATTTTTTCGATTACCAAAAATTTTTAATATCAATTATTGATTAATTGAAAAATTTCGATTTAGTATTCGGTAATTTCGATTTGGTTCAGCTACACGAATAATCAACCCTACCTAAAAAGTATAATTGATCCAAAAAAAACTAAAAGCAGATTATATCAAAAGTTCAAAGCACACCCAACATAATTCTCGCATTGTGATAAATTGCTAGTTAGCTTTAAAAGTGACAAATATCATGATTTGAAAATGAAATATAGATTAGGTGAGTGAGCTGTCACACTTTTCCTTACCGACATAATTATAAATTAGTCTAATTTATATAAATTTAAAATACTACACTCTCTCACTCACCCTCACAGTTCCAATTTCCACTACCAAGAATTATTACTTAATTTATATTAATAAAATTCAAATTCACTCAAAGTCCAAGGACGAATATTCAAAGCAAGCATATGTGAAATGGAATTTTCGCTTTTATTATTGCATTGCATATACCAGGCCTGGAATTAACGAGACAACTCTGCTCTAATTAAGCTTCATCTTCATTTTCTACAAAATTACTTTGAATCTAATCTTCAAATTAAAATAATTTTCATCTTTAAGAAAAAAAAAAAAGAGTAGAATTGGCAAATTAAGATCAATCAAACCAAAAATCTAGCAAGCTAGATCTCGTCAAACCAAATCGGCCGCATCAGGCAAACCTTGCTGCAGATCGTTACCTCTAGAAGAAGAAGAAGTAGCAGGCCGCTTTACAGGTGGAACAGAAGCTCGGCAAACAGGACAATTAGAATGGGAAGTAAGCCACAGATTAATACAAGAAGCATGAAAACTGTGCTTACAAATGCTTAATTGCTTTACTTCTTCTCCATCAGTAAAACCAGACAAACATACAGGGCATTCTCTTCCAATATCTTTTACATGACTCTCTTTTTGATATTTAACACCTGAAACCGCTTCTTTACTCTCAGCTGGATTCTCGGCGGCTCCGCCGGCAGAGGATTCTTCGAAGCTACTTTCGCTCCGGCTCCGGCGACTCCTGGACGGGCACTTGATAGAGAAAAAGAAAGTGTAGATCAAGGCAGGAATTGTAATTATGGCGATAAGAGCGAGGATGAATTCGAGAGCAGATAAATCGACGGTTCTAGGAGAAGCAGGGAAAGGTGGAGTATATGGAGCAATGAAAATGGAAGGTGGAGGAGGATCCATCAAACTGAAGATGTAAAAATTGTAATTTATTTATTTATTTATTTTTCATTTTTGGATATTTTAAAGAAAAGTTAGAGAGGGAGAGGCTGTGGTGGGTGGCGGAAAGCACCGGATATGGAGGGCTTTTGTCTTGGAAAATTAATTTAACAGCAATAATTGTTTTTCAAAAATAAAAATAAATAAATAATTAAAAGAATCGTGAAGACAAAAAACACAGAATTTTACTCACCTCAAATTATGCCACATAAATTATTTTATTTTTTTTAACGAAATAATGCCACGTTTTCATGTTACTAGTTTTTCAAACTTACGTTTGCAAGTGATAATTTGCTTTATATTTTTATTATTAATTTATTTTAAAGATAATAAAATTAATTATATATTGATAATAATAAAATTTATATATATAAAAATAATAAATTATTTTTTGTTAATTTTATTATGAATAAAAAATTTAACTGAAAAGATTAATTAAGAACTAAGCTTTTTTTTCTTTAATTAAATTTTAGCAAATTTGATATAACCATAAATATATGATTTGATAGATCTAATTTTCTCTTAACATGCATTATACGCGTTAATTTATTTTATATTCTCATTGATATTATAATTAATGTGATAAGTTAATTATTTTATATTCTCATTGATATTGTAGTTAATGTGATAAGTTATATATTGACAATAATAAAATTTATATAAAAATAATAAATAATTACCATTAATTATGTTATATATATATAGGATCTAAATGAAAAGATTAATAAATTTCAATGATTAAGATATAATTTTATTTTAATATTCATCTTTTTTCATCACGATCCTTTAAAGAAATCTTAGTAAATTTAATACAATCATGATCAATTAAGTTTTTTATCATTCATTATTTTTTAGGATGATTATTTATTTTTTTCAACTAAATATTAATATATACTCTCTAATTTGCAATATAAAAAAATGATTGAACGTTGTTTTTCAAGTCAAACTTATCTTAAAAATCTAAAAAATAATAATAATACCGAAATTTATATTGAACCAATAATTCAGATTGCTCAATATCAAAGGTCAAAGCCATCAAATAATTAGTTTGAAGTCAGTTTGCAAGTTTAAACATATAGATATTTTTTTTTTTTACCTTTTGAATTAAGTGATGTAAGATAAAAATATTGTCTAATTTTGTATCTTAACATAAAATTATTATTATAATTATAAGAAAAATAAGAAGAAAATCAAGAAAACACACTAATTATATTATATTCTAATATAATTAATAATCTATACTAAATAAGAATATATTAAATTAATTGAATCAATTTAATATATGCCCTAATGGTGATTGCATCTTGTCAGTACTCTTATTCTTGATGTTCAATTTCATTGTCATCCAACTCTGTTATAATTAAAAGCAAAAAAAATACCACGGAAAAAAAAAACAAATTATATGATGGTTGTATTATATAAAAAAAAAAAAAAATTGAATGACATTAAAAGTTTATTCAATAAAATAATAATTAAAATTTGAATGTAATGAAATAATTATAAATAATTATATAACATTTCTTATTAGAATATGATTTAAATATATTATTGTTTTAATTAAATTTAGTTAATTTTTTTAAATTAATTAATTTAATATAATCTTAGAAATACATATTTAACCTTAAAAAATAAGATTTTACATTCACATTTTGAATGATTTAATGTTATCTCCTCATTCCTGCTTTTATACATGTTTGTAGATTTATATATTTTTTTATTTTGCAAATAAATGAACCATTCTATGTTTATTGGTATGTTCAAATAAATTGATGGTCAAATCAATGGCTAATAATAAATGGATCTTGATATTGGCGGTTGAAGGACAGTTCGAAGCTCAACGGTTTACAATTGGTTAAAATTTACGGTTTGAGCAATTTTTTGGGACAGTAGAATCGATGATTGGGCTAGGTTCTGGCTAAACATGGTTACTTAGTGGTGGCATGGGCTGGTTTGGCCCGGATGGCCCGCTGCTAAATCGGCCCGTAACTGTGAAAAACCGGTCCGCAGCGAATCGTAACCTGAACCGGCCGAAGGACAGGCTGGTTCAGGTTCAAAATATTTTCAAACCGGAACCGTACAAACCGTTAAACCGTGGAGGAACTGTCGGTTTAACCGCTCTAAACCGTCTTCGAACCGCCGGTTCAACCTCCCCAAACCGTCTTCGAACCGCCGGTTTAACCGTCCAAAATCACCGGTTCCTAACCCACCGCCAAAACCGCCAGTTTAACCTGAATCGCCGGTTTGGCGAGCCGGTTACGATTTCATGTGGCTCGAACCGTGGCCCGGCGGGCCGAGGCCCGGAACCGGACCGTGGTCACGTCTATGGTTACTATTTGAAAAAATCAACCTAAAATAAGTTGTAAAAAAAATTGAAAAAAAAGGATAAAAAATTAAAATCTTAGAAGTCTGGATTCAAAACTTCTCTCTATATTCAGCAAATTACATGAATTCTTAATTTCTTAAATCTGCTCCGATCTGTGATTATTCGATCCACTTTGGATTTTTAGTCTTTTTTATGGTAATTAATGACTAGCTTTAATCTTTCAACAAGTCTTAATATGTTTACTCTCAATTTATGTTTAAAGAACAAATATTTATTTCATATTACACTTTTTTCCAATAAATAAAATAATTCTAATAATGGAACACGAATATAATAATCTAACATGTGGAGAGCTAAACTCAAATGAAAGAAAAACAAAATCACTCCTAAAAAATTAAAAGAATAAGGGACTAAATCTAAAAACTCGTCTAAACAAATACATATCTAAATTTTAATCGATTAAACTAAACAAAATAATAATAAAAAAAAAATAAAAGGGTAGCAAACTAAACAAAGTTAGAGTAAAAAAAAGATTGGCACCAATGAAAAATTTACCCGTGACCAAACTGGATCAAAAAGAGAGGCTAGGATTTAGAGAGGAGGGAGCTGAAGCCAATTGGGCACAGTACCAATACTATATTGAAACTATACTAGTATTTTGGAGAATGATAAAAGTATAAATAGAGTCTGTTCGGCAAACTAATTATTTTAGTAGCGTTTAATTATTTGAGCAGCTGTTAACTATTTGGGTAAAAAAATTAAAAGGATTAATTTTTTATAAAATATTAGTCTAACATTTAAAATATATCTAAAATGCTACATAACTGAATGTTATGAAAAGAACATTTAACAGTTTGACTAGTCAAATCACTAAACACTTCATTTTCTATTATTGCCGAACATGCTCATGACAATAAAGCGTTTAACCGCAGATAAAAACAAATGCGTTTAACACTAAATTGAAATAAAAATTACTCTAATAAAATTCTGTATTTAAATTTGAGACTTTATGATGTGACACAAAAAATTCAATATAAAAAATGACATTATTCAATTCTCCATTTTAAAATTTAATTAAATTTTATGCAAAATACATAACAAGAATAGCTTTAATAATACTAAACTGAATTAAAATTAATTTAACAAAATTATCCATTCAAATCCGACACGTTGTCTGATTCTTAAGGCGACATCCCATCAAAATCTGATATTAACACAACCACATTGTGTGAAGTTAAATTATAATTAGTCCGACAAAGCGGACAATTAGAGTGCGAGTTTAGCCACAAATCGATACATGCCAAATGAAATGAATGCAAACATTGAGGTAATATGCGAATTTGTTCACCTTCATCAAAATCTGATAAGCAAATTGAACAAATTTCTTGATTGCATTGTTTGATATATCTATACGTAGAAACTTGAGTAACAGGTGAGTTTGCAGTGTTATTAACAGTGGATTGTTGGGCATTTAGCGACGAGTTTGTGGTCCCCGTTCCTGCCGCCGTCGATCGCCTTGATTGGTATCCGCAACCAACGATTATGCAATGAACAGTTGCAACTATGATTACTCCACAGAATATACCAAGAAGAGCAACAAGAATTGGGTTAAGTTTGATCCCATTATCCATTAATTCAAACTTAGACACTAATTGCATACCTAATCATAGCTAGCCTTTTATATATTGTTTAAGTAAGACCTGCAAATTGTTTGTATACGTCCATTTTAATCTTCTATGTGCTACCCTTTTTTTTTAAAAAAAAAAAAATTGTTTGGTGAGACATTAAAGAAGGATTTCATGATTTGAAGTTTAATATTATTAAATTTCACAGGACTATTATTTTGGCCAAGAAGCTTCATGTTCAGTTCATTTGTCTATATGAAAATTAATTAATATTGGGGCGAAAGAATTAAATAACATTTTTTGATATTTTTTATAGAAAGTAAATAATAATTTTTTAAAAAAAAAATCATTTAAAAAATATTTTTTTAGAGAAATGTAAATAATTACCTTTTAGTGCATATAGTGGTATTTACACTATTTATGCCATATATAACACTAATATATAACATATGTACCAATATATATTGTCAAAATATGTATGAAAAATATTATTTACTTAATTTTTAAAATTTTATACTATTTATTTGCAATAAAATATTAAAATGTGTTATTTGCTTATATAAGAAAATTTAAAAATAGAATAACAACAATAAAGACTATTTAAATATAATTCATAATTTAAATAATTTGTTTTGTTTTGTTCTTTTTTTGGTATTGACTGATATTTTGTTATGAAAAATTAAAATATTATAGGTTAGGTGCGTATCTAAAAATATGAACAATTATTAAGTAGTAATATATCAATCCAAACCATACATCACTCTGAAAATTCTAAAGAAAATGCTATTATTTTGATGTCATTTTCAGTTCTGCTTTCTTTCTTTTTGTCCTTTAATATATTTGTTTTCTCATTTTTTTTAAGAAAATGTTATAAATGGATTTTTTTTTTTAATTTTTTCACATATGGCCTTTTTGGTTAGTAAAAGTTGAATATCATAGTGCACATTTTAACTGAAAAATTAGGATTATATTTTAAAAAATAAATGATTTTTCTTTTTTTATTCCTTCAAACAAACAATGTATTATTCTGTTAGAAAAAAGCCAATAATTTTCCGTTAAAATGTAAAAATAATCAATTTTATAATTATTTTATTATTTTGATAAATTTAAAAAATAAAAAATAAACAAATTTGTTTATTCATAAATAAATAAAAATTAAATCTTCTTCTTCCTTTTTTCTAGCCGCTACTGCGATTGAAGCTCGAAGCAAAGTCTAAGACTTTGATTAACAAAGGATCAATCAAAACTTACAGTTTAGAACTTTGACTATTGTTGTTGCTACTGCTTTTATTTTCTTAATAATACAAAGATAATGGATTGCAGAAAATTGAATGAATTTTACAACACAAACTCAAGCAGTAAGTCAATCAGAACTGGCTCTAGCAGCTTGTCAGGGTAAAGTGGCGAGCTTTTCTGTCTTGGATTTGAGCTCGGCACACTATTGTTTAAAAGAGCTAGTTTCACTTGTTGCTTTGATAACTTGGTTCGTTAATTGATTAGGTTTAGCCAAGATTTGTTTAACTAAGTCAGCCATTGATTGATTATCGAAAGAAAATATCAGATCAAAATGAATTGAAGAAAGGAAAATAAGAGAAGTTAATGGCTTCATTGATGGCAGGTCAAGAAAGAAAGGTGAGTGAGAAATAATGAAATGGAGAATTTTTATTTTTTATTGTCAAAAGAAGAGATTTCAATTTAGTATTGGGATTTTATGTTATTGATTCTGGCTTTTTTGAAACGAAATGCTCGAAGATATATATATATATATATATATATATATATATATATATATATATAT
>CANUEY010657190.1:0-10416 GCA_948099555.1 Croton setiger
TCATTTGAGTGAGAAAGGAATGGAGACTCTCACTAAGAAGAAAATGTTATCTTTGAAAGATTTACCTTTGAAAACATGTACTGATTGTTTGTCTGGCAAACAACATAGAGTTCCTTTCAAAGATCACATTCTCCATCTAGAAAGCCTAGTGTTCTAGATTTGGTACAAACTGATGTTTGCTCAATGATTGATAAGTCATTAAGTGGTTGCTCATATTATCTTAGCTTTATTAATGATCATTTTAGAAAGGTGTGGACTTTACCAATAAAGTCAAAAGACCAGGTGTTGAATATGTTTAAAGTTTTTCATGCCAGTGTTGAAAGACAAACAAGAAAAAAGTTGCACAGAACCACGCCAGTGGTTGCTCGTATTATGTTGCTCGAAACATGGCATAAAGCTTCAGAAGACAGTTCCCAAAACTCCACAACAGAATGGAATTGCAGAGAGAATGAACAGAACCATCGTTGAAAGAGTTAGATGTATGCTCTCTCATGCCAAACTTCCGAAGATCTTTTGGGCAGAAGCAATAAGAATTGCAGTTCACTTGATCAACCTTTCACCTTTAACCTTCCTCAATGGAGACGTACCAGAAACGATGTGGTCAGGAAAAGATATTTCTTATGATCATCTTAGAGTATTTGATTGCAAGACTTTTATTCACATTCCAAAAGATGAAAAATCTAAGTTAGATTCCAAATCAAAGCAGTGTATCTTCTTGGTTTATAAAAATGATGATTTTGGGTATAGATTATGGGATCCTGTTGGCAATAAGCTCATCAAAAGTAGAGACGTAGTATTCTTGAAAGATCAAACCATTGAAGACATTGAGAAAAATGAAAAGCCAAAGTCTATTTATGAGTTTCCTGTTGACCTTGATGTAAAACCTGTGAAGTACCACAAGGTGTTGAATTTAAGGAGCAAGAAGAAGATGTTCAAGAAAATGAGCAACACGAAGATGGTGAACAAGTTCAAAATGATGTTAAACTAGCTCCAACAGATGAACTACCTCAATTAAGAAGATTTGTAAGAGGCAAAATACCTTCCCAGAGATACTCTTCAAATGTGTATGTTTTACTAACTCAAGGGGGAGAACCAGAGGACTACCAAGAGGCAATGGAAGATGAAAAAAAAAATGAGTGGTTGAAGGCCATGCAAGATGAGATGAAGTCCTTGCATGATAACAACAGTTATGAATTAGTCAAATTGCCTCGAGGTAAGAAAGCACTGAAGAATACATGGGTGTTCAGGTTGAAGACTGAACAAGATAACTCACAGCCAAGGTACAAGGCAAGGCTGGTTGTGAAGGGTTTTGGTCAGAAGAAAGGAGTTGACTTTGAAGAAAATTTTTCACCCGTAGTCAAGATGTCTTCTATCAGAGTTATACTTGAATTTGCAGCTAGCTTAAATTTAGAGATTGAGCAACTTGATGTGAAAACAGAGTCAAAGGCAAATAACACATGGTGTGTAGATTGCAAAAGAGCTTGTATGGCCTCAAACAAACTCCCAGACAGCGGTACAAGAAATTTGACTCTTTTATGGTGAATCATGGGTATGAGAAAACTACTTCTGATCATTGTGTATTTGTAAAAAAGTTCGTAGATGGCGAATTTATTATTCTCTTGTTGTATGTGGATGATATGTTGATTGTTGGCCATAATACTAAGAAAATTGAGAGTTTGAAAAAGGAACTTACAAAATTCTTTGCCATGAAAGATTTGGGATCGGCGAAACAGATTCTCGGAATGACGATCACCAAAGACAGGACAAAAAGAAAGCTATTGTTATCTCAAGAGAAGTACATCGAGAAAATTCTCAACAGATTTAACATGAGCAATGCAAAGACAGTTTGTAATTCACTTGTAGGTCATTTTAAACTAAATTCCAAACAATGCCCTTCAAGTAAGAGAAAAAAATGAACTGAAGAAGATTCCTTATGCATTTGTTGTTGGTAGTTTGATGTACGCCATGGTATGCACTAGTCCAGATATTGCTCATGCTGTTGGTGTCGTTAGCCTATTTCTCTCAAATCCAGGTAAAGAACACTGGAATACAGTGAAGTGGATTCTTAGGTATCTTAAAGTCACTTCAAAAATGTGTTTATGTTTTGGAGATAATAGACCTATGTTAAAAGGCTACACAGATGCAGGAGCAACAGTTTCTTGGCAATTAAAGTTGTAGAAATGCATTGCGCTCTCATCCACAGAGGCAGAATATATTGCCATTACAAAAGCTAGCAAAGAACTCTTGTGGATGAAGAAATTCCTACAAGAACTGGGTATTGAACAAGAAAAGTATATTATTTTATGCGACAGTCAAAGCGCTATACATCTTAGCAAGAATTCGACCTTGCACTCTCAGTCGAAGTATATTGATGTAAGGTATCATTGGATACATGATGCGCTAGAGATGAAGTCATTTCAGATATGGCACTGATATGATGACAAAAGCTTTAGCTACGGAGAAGCTTATTACATGTAGAAAGATAGCTGGTATGACTAATGTACCCATTTGAAGTCAAGGGGAAGATTTATTGGATGGTTGTCCTTCAAGTGAGGACAATAATTTAACAAATAAATTAAAAAAAATTATTGGTTATTATTAATAGGTTATAATTAGAATACTAATTATAGTAAATATTATTTTTATGTAAACGTAAATGAAAATCATTTATATATATATAAATAACCTTATAGAAGAAAGATAATAGCCTGTGAGAAATTTTAGAAAGAGTTGTTGAGTTTTAAAAAGGGTATTCTAAAATTAGGGGAGAGAAAAATAATGAAGAAAATTTTAGTGTTTTTGAGAAATACTTTGAATGCCACTATTTTTAGTAGAAGAAATATTTGAATTTTGTCCCATGGATGTAAATCAAACATTGAATGAACCACGTAAATCTTGTGTCTTGTAATTTTATTATTCCGCTATTTTTATTAGTCTCGTAATTTTATTACGGAACCTCAACAAATTGCCTCTTTTATTTTGTATTTGGGTTTTGTTACTGTTCATTACTTTTCCAATCAGTCACCCCTAATAAATTAATGACGTGTCCCATCCTTTTCTTAATCCTCAAGCTTAGTCTTCTTGGTAGCTTTCCTTCTTCCTGTATATACCAGATAAGGCCTTGAGCCCAAAGTCTCTATTCTACGCAAAACCTCTCTTGGCTATTTGGTTCCAGATTCATCTCCTTAATTTCTGAATATTAACCTTGTTCTTTACTACCCCAAATGATACCTGACATTCTCTGATCACAGTCATATCAGAAAGCTCTAGGGAATTATCCCACCCAATTATGTCAGATTAAAATGTAGTACTTGAGCAAAAAAAAATAATAATAAAATAAACACAATATTAGGCTCAAAACAGGGGAATTCTTGCTTTGTGCACAGTACTTCATTAAGTTTTCTTACACTTGTATGGATATGCTGAGTCTTCGTATCAAAGACAAATTAAGGAAGAATAAAAAAGAAGTAATGACTGTAAAACAGCATTTGGGAAGGATCCTGGGGAACATTCAACTCTACCCCAAGATACAAAATATTGCAAGTGAATGCATCTCTGGCACATATACCTTTATACACAAACTGTTATACAATTCACTAGTCGTCACTTGCTCCTCTTCAAACTCTTTTATCAACCCTTAACTCTCGTGTTTTTCCTCTTCTGCTCTTCTAGAATAGAATAAGAAATGGTATAGAGGGCTGCTTTCTATCAAATCACATAGGCTACTTTTTATGCTCCGAATTATGCATTCCTCTCAACTAAATAAAATCAAATCACCAAAAATACAGAATGGCTCTGTAAGAAGCCTTGCCTCTCTAGCCTTTTTCCCTCAAGAGCTACCAACATTACTATTCATAGTAAAAGCTTTTCCTTCTGCTTTGAAGAATTAGTATTTTCTAATTTTGAGCATTGGTAATTGCCAACAACTTATCATTATTTTGAACAAAAATCACAGCATGTTTTAAAAATTTGAGAACATTGGAAATTACCAAATTTGAACCAATGTTTGAGTTTCAAGTATATGTGGTGAATTTTGGTAGCTGTCCTCAAAATATAAAAAAAAAAAAAATGATGCATTATTCATTAAAGTTCATTTTAATTATGTGATTAGTCTCCAAAAATCCTTCATGCTTTTATATTAAAACAATCTTTAGCCTTCTGTTCATGTTTTGCGATTGTTGTAATTTTAATTGAAAGAAAGATATTCAAGGACTAGTTTTGTGCATGATATTAATCTAAAGGCCAGTGGTGGTTGTGGCAGATTACGTTATCAGGAAAGTTTGGATTGTGGAAGAGATAAAGAGGCTAGATGTTTCTGTGTTGTGCCGGGTTTGGGAAAGAAATTCTTATTACTGCGCTTAAACCTTGCAAGTAGGAAGTTGGAAAAGGTCTTCTTCATTTCCTACCAAAATATCATCTGTGTAAAGATTAAAGGCCAAAATAGACAACCATTGTATAGTGTTATATTAAACTTGACTACTAAATTATATTTTTGCCACTATACTCCAAATGGATGGATGTCCTTTGTAATTGTATTATATTTGTAATCATCCACACAATATTCTGAATGGTAGCAGTATTAGTTTTTTCTTTTTTCAATGTCTTATGATAATATTTGTATACTTTTTTAATGTCATATATTGGGAGTGGGGGAGCAAGAATAAACAATTAAAGTTGTAATGGTCATAAGAAAAATTAAACTTTGAGACTCAAATGTCAGACAATAGTTGTATCTCTTGAGCAATACATGCAAATCATATATAAAGGAAACAAGCATAGAAGAAAGAAAATAGTACCTGCATTGCTTCATTTTCAACACTCAAACTACGTAAGAGTCTAATCTTGGGAGATTGGGATGATAGCAATTTAAGCTTAGTTCTTCCATCCATTGGAGTCGTGGAACTAAACTTTTCCTGATCCAAAATTGCTCTCGTTATCCATGTAAGTAGGAACAAGATATGACCTTAATTCACATTGATTCTTTCCTGGTCATGTAAAGGTTTATTTGAAGTTATTATCATTTTCATTCTATACCCTCCCTAGGATCTCAACCAAAATGCAAGAAACAAGGAGCAAACCAACATGGATAAGTTTATGATAATGTTTCAACTAAACAAGCAATCAAATCAAATGAAAACTTTATGACAAGATATTAAGCCCCATACCAATATAATGTAGCTAACGGGAAAAAAATTATTAAACAACATTAAAAAAATAGAATTAGATTGATTACACTCATTTTATGCATGCATTTGAAATTAATTGTAAACAGACGCCGCCTACAATAAAAAGAAAATATGAGAAACAAAAGATGCACAATTACAACTTACAAGCAGAAAACAGGTAGAAATTGCAAAAGAATGAAGAGGAATAACCAAAATATTGCTTGCACAATTCCATTTGCAATGTCATAGATGCATAGTAAGTTACAGTTAACTTCATTCATATTATAAATTTATTGTTTAAAAAGAAAAAGAAAACTCATAATCAACCAACAAAAGAAAAATAAAATCTCGTTCTATGTTTGTTATTTCCAACCATCCATTTACTGCAACAAAAACAGGAATCAACTGACTAAATTAAAAATGGATTAATCAGGTTCTAAAAACAAAATTAATGAAAAGTACTAGGAAAACAAAATACCCATAACCCAAACACTCCAATTCACTAATTTTTACATATTATCCAAGAAGGGGAAAAACCCGTTTCTCCTTTCACACAATATACTCCAAAATAAAACTAATAAACTTATTTTTCATTCCAGTTAATCACTTTCATTATAGAAACAAGTGAATCTAAATGCAAACCATAAATAAATACCTCAAGGTGAGAAGGGACCAAAACGGTTCGACGTTTGGTTTCATTGACAGCAAAATGGATAAATTTCCGGTAAGAAAATGCAGAGACCTGCAACAGCCGAGGCTTTATCCTCTTGCTTCTGCAATTATCGTTAATTACAGTTATTAAAGTAGTAGGGGAGGGAAGTTTCAGTGATAAAGAGGAGCTTAAGGAAGAACAAGAATCCATACTACAACCCTCATCAAGATAACCTTTCGGAATAGCCTGTTTCCAACTTCATGATCTAAATAGTATGGAAAAAATGTAGGGTGATCTAAAATTCGAAGTAAGGTTCAATATGGCCCTTCAACTTTGGCATTTACGTTCATTTGGCCCAAATTGAGCTCTTTTGCCGGTAAGCCCCCTTTAGGGTCTATATGAATACGGCTACAGTTTTTTTCTCTTTTTTAAAATCAACTTGAAAAGCTAAATGAACACTTTTAATTTGAAAGTGCATTTTAAACTATTTATTAAAAAATAGAAAAAGAAAAACAGGCAGTTGAAGAAGAAGACGAGCGCCAACATGCCGTCGTCAAACTACAGCCAACCGGCAAACAAAAGGTCTCAATCGATAGCCTAAATAATGGTGAGTCTCTCATTACCCTCATCGTCGACGTTGGATGGCCAGAGACCCTTCAAATTCACAATTGAATAAAACTAGAAAACTTAGCATTCCGTTGGAAAATGGAATTCATCGAGTTTCCGTTTGGTTTCCAAGTTGATTACATCGCCTTTCAGTTGGATTTCATCAATTTTTCGATGAAATCAAGTGGAAACTGATGATAAACCCAATGGAATTCTAACAAAAACTGGCGAGATTTTGAAGGGATTCCAATTGGAATACGACTGGAAACTTAGGGATAAAGGTTGTTAATGAGTATCTGATGCATACTGGCATTTTCAGGTCTAAAAGTGGTTAGAAAATATGAAAGCGGACATTTTTTAAGCTGGTTGGAAAATTGGGTTGCTCGTTGGGAAATGTCCATTGCTAGGATTATTCATCGGACCATCACCGAAAAAAAAGCCATCAGAATCTTATTAGACACCCATCAAACGTCTGATTACCTTTTTTTTCTATTTTTTTTCAATTTGGTTACCCAAAAAGCTCTATTTGTTTCTATTTTCCATTATTTTACTCAACTTAACTCTTTTTCTCATTTTTTTTATTTCTGTGACATAATCTATATACACACCCTTTGTTCCCTATTTCTTTAGGCCAAAAACATAAAAGGCCTTGTTTTATTATTTAGGGCGAATTTCTCTCAGGTTCTTAAGTTTTTAAATAATATGTTATCTGGTTCTTGTGGTTTGGATATTTGACTTTAAGATCCTCTTAGTATCTTGCCATAGTCCAATGATACCTAAACTAGAGCATCAAATGACAAAGAAGGCCAGACTACCGAATGAATACCCAAAATCCGATGCTAGCGAACAATCTCATTCTTTATTTCACTCTTCTCTCTCTCAAATCTCAAATTAAAACTCATTACAAAGAGTAGCAAATAATCTCATTCTTTCTTTAAGCATCAAAGCATGATTTTGATCCAAAAGCATATGATAGAAATTGAAGATGGTGTTTCTCTTTTTCCCTCTCTTTCCGTTTTCTTTTCTCAAGTTGCTTGCTAGTGGAAATCATAGTCAGTGATGGGATTTATGGGAAACTGATAAACAGTCTTTTATAATTTAGAGGCATTTGCTTTTGCACTCATTGATCTTGGATCCACACATTCATTCATCCCATCATATATGGTATCTCAACTGCATAGGGAATATAAACTATTGAATTATAAGTTAAGTGTGCATATACCTTTAGGGGAGGTTTTAAATGTGAGACAAGTATATCCAGACAGTCAAATTGGTATTAGTGGGTATGTGTTATTTAGCAGATTTTATATTGTTGCCCTTTCATGAATTTGATATCATTTTTGGTATGGATTGGTTGTCTAGACACTATGTCAAGATAGATTGTTATGCTAAGAGGGTTGTTGTTTAGCATAGGTAGACAAAGATAGTATTTTGTGGCGAACAACAAGTGGTGCCAAACTGTTTAATTTTGGTTGTGTCAATTTTCAAACTGATAAAGAGGGGCTGTATGACATATTTGGCATATATGGTTGATACATGAGTCGTGAATGGTAAGGTTGATGGTGTTCTTGTTGTCAGACAGTTTGTAGATGTATTCTTGGATGATTTTCTAGGTTTACCGCTGGATGGAGAGATAGAGCTTTCAATTGAATTGATGTCTAGTACGGCACCAATATCCATTCCTCCATACAGAATGGCACCATCAGAGTTACAGGAGTTGAAGAAGCAATTACGAAAGTTACTTGAAAAGGGTTACATTCGACCAAGTGTACCTCATAGGGTGTACCAGTGCTGTTTTTCAAGAAGAAAGATGGTACAGTGAGATTGTGTATTGACTACCGCAGACTCAATCAAGTGACTGTTACGAATATTATCCATTGCCAAGAGTGGATAACTTGTTTGATCAACTGCAAGGGGCCAAAGTATTCTCAAAGATTGACTTGAGGTCAGGCTATAATCAGCTGAGGATTGGTAAGAAATACATTTCGAAGACTGCTTTTTGAACTCGATATGGTCATTATGAATTTTTAGTAATGCCATTTGAATTAATTAATACTCCAGCTGTGTTTATGGTATTGATGAATAAGGTGTTCCGACCTTTCCTTGATAAGTTTGTGATAGTGTTCATCAATGACATATTGATTTACTCTAGAATTCCACTAGAACATGAGAAGCATTTGAGAACTATTTTATAGATTTTACAAGAAAGGTAGTTGTATGCAAAATTTAGTAAATGTGAGTTCTGGCTAGACCATGTGATATGTTTGGGCCATATTATTTCAGCAAATGGTATAGAAGTGGATTCAAAGAAGGTGGAAGCAATTATGAGCTGGCGACAACCTAGTAATATAACAGATATTAGGAGTTTCCTTGGTATGGCAGGATATTATCGCCGGTTTATCAAGGAATTTTCTATCTTGACCAAACTGTTGAGGAAGGATGTTTCTTTCGTTTAGTCTGATGCTTGTCAACAAAGCTTTGACAAGTAGAAACAAAAGTTAACTTCAGCGCTAGTGTTAACCATTCGATCAGGTAAAAAGGATTTATGGTATATAGTGATGTGTCTCATCAGGGTTTAAGATGTGTTTCGATGCAGCAAGGTAATGTTATTGGTTATACTTCACGGTAACTGAGAACACATGAACAATCTTATCCGGTATATGATCTAGAGCTTGCTGCGGTTGTATTGCTTTGAAGATTTAAAGGCATTATTTATATAGGGAGACATTTCGATATATAATGATTACAATTTTACCATTGAGTACCATCCAAGAAAGGAAAATGTGCTAGCTGATGCCCTAAGCAGAACGGGTACTAATGTTTCAACTTATCCACAAGTATCTTCTTTGTCACTTGTGGGTCAGCTGAAAAAAGATGAGGATTGACCTAGATAAAGATGTTGATAGTGCATTACTGGCAATATCAAAGGTGAGACCAGTTTTAAAGGAAAGAATTTAGCAGGCACAACTAAGAGATTTACAGTTTTTAAGTATCATTGATAAAGTAAAGCAAGGTAAGGTGACATCTTTTACTCTTGATAATGATACATTAATGATGAATAACAAGTTATGTGTTCCGGATGTGGATGATTTGCATAATGAAATACTTGACGAGGCACACAATACGATGTATACCATGCATCTTGAAGCAACAAAAATGTATCATTCAGTGAAGACTCACTATTAGTGTCCTACAATGAAGAAAGATGTAGTTGAATTATGACAAAATGTCTGATTTATCAACAAATTAAAGCTGAACACCAGGCACCAGTAGGTAAACTTCAACCTTTGTCCATAACTGTTTGGAAATGTTTGGAAATAGGAAAGAATTACCATGGATTTTGTCAATGTGTTGCCTAGAACACAGAGAAAGAATGCTGGCATTTGGGCAATCGTGGACAGACTTACGAAGTCAGCATATTTTATTCCAGTTAGATGGGGTATTACATTAGACTAGTTGGCTACAGAGTACATAAATGTAGAGGTGAGCAAAATTCGATAATTACCGAATTACCGAACCGATTCAATTCGGTAGCTGAAAATCAGTAACGGTAATTTACCAATCGGTAATTACCGTCGGTATTCGGTAATGGTTTCGGTAGGGGAGTTTGAAATTTTCAGTAAAAAAAATTACCGAAAACATTACCGACTTAAGATTCCTCAAAACGACGTCGTTTTATGTTACTATATATATATATGTATCCCTAATTTAACCTAACTTCTTCTATTTTTCTTCCACACTGCGGCGCAGCCACTTCTCCTCTCCTCTTCTCCATGCACAATCCCTAAACCCTGACAATACTCAAATCTAAAATCCCCACAAGCTCAATCACAAGATCGCCCTGTTGGATTGTACAAGGATTCTAGAATTTTCAATCAATAGCAATTGGAATCAATAATTCTGAGGTAACTCTTTAATTTCAATTCTAATTTAATTTCTGTTGGATTCTCATTCTTATATCAATCATTATATTGATTCAAACTATATTTGCCT
>CANUEY010658255.1:0-28018 GCA_948099555.1 Croton setiger
TTTTTCTTTATTTTTTTTTTTTTTTTTTTATTTAATTTTTTAAAAATAAAAAATTGTTTTTATATTTTAAAAAAAAAAAAAAAAAAAAAAAAAAAAAAAAAAAAAAAACATGTTTTAGGACATAAGGATATAAGTAAGGTTGTTACAGTTAATCACAGCAGTCTCATTCTTCAAGGGCCTACTATCTACAATGTTTTCTTATTATATAATTTATGTTTCTGTGTTGGCTTGTCATGTTGTGTTGGCTTGGGAAAGTTTATGCATGCAGGTTATGTATAACAGCATAACAGTATAAGGGACCGTTTTGGAGAGTTTTAAATTATAATGGACTGGTTTGGTAATTTGACATAAAACATAAGGATTGTTTGGTAATTTTTGTATATTTTCTACAATTGGATCATGTTTAGGGTATATTGCCATAATATTGCATGAAAAACATTGAATTTGGAAACAGGGGTAGTTTTGTAATTGTTGAAAAGATGAAGGACTAAACTAATATTTTGCATGATTGAGATTCAAATTTGATAATTTTGCTTGTTTAATGTGTTTTATGGATTGCTTTAGATAAATTGCATGTTTAGGGGCTGAATGGTAATTTTGCATAAAATAAGGACCTTTTTGCAATTTTCTATATTTGTAGGGACTTTTTCGTAATTTCGCTTGTTTACTTTAAATATTCAAAATTTCTTTATTTTGGGGTGTTTGGGTTTTAATTTGAGGTTTAATCGGGTAGAATATAATTTTTTTAGGACCAATTTGTAATTATTTTCTCCTTCGGAGAAAGAATAATTAGATCTAAGGGGTGGACGATTTAATTTCCGCAATTTACTGCTTTCTGTTTTGTGTTTGCGCAAACGATTTAAATCACTGAATTAGGAACATCACTAGTAGACTTTTCAATAAAATTTTAACTTAAAATTTGGAAAAAAAAAAATTGGTTTTAGAGGACGGTAAATTTGGACATGAGTCGAAATAAAATTTCGGCTGGCGTACCCAACCCTCTTACCTAAAATTTTTTGGTTGAGACATTGCCTATTCATTCAAAAAACGGAGTCAACTTTTACTAAAATTTGGATTAGTTTTCTTAAAAACTAAAATTGGTTCTCGAAGGGTGGCGACTCTAAAATATTTTTAAGACCGACTAGTTCGGATCACCGCTTTTGAAAAAGAAAAAATTGAAGTTCAAAATTGGCAAGAATTTAGCCGTAGTTTGAAAACGAACCATAAAACTCGTTTTCGCCTCGACGCGGGTGTTAACAAGAGGATTGTTTGTGATATTTTTCCATTTGCAAGTTTGAGAGACTCGCCCAAGTATTATAAAAGTTATCATTTCCATAAGGGTAGCCTCAAGTTTTAAACGACTGCGTACATAAAGAGTTTAAACCCACGACCTCACTTCAGTTAGAAAACTCATTACCAACTCATCTTATATCTGTGTCTTAAGGTTAGTATTACAACATTTGACGCGGACCCAATAGCTTAACGGCTAGAAAACCCGAGTTACCCATTTGATAGGAGAAACAAGGTCAAGAGTAAAACACCTTCCCTCACGACCCAACACCTCACAATGGATGTAGAACCGCTCGTACGCAAAGGTTTTTTTATAGGAAGTTGAAGAATGCCACAACTTGTTGAAGTTGATAAGTTAATCAAGTTCCTTGTGCAAAGAAGAAAGGAGAAAATCTCACTCTCTAATCACACGAAAATTATAAGTCAAGGAGACTAATAATTCAAAAATTTGATGAAGCAAAAAGTTGTCATTAATTCGGCCAAAAGATGCCTTTAAATAGGCATTACAAAATTCTACCCTAAGTAGGGAGGCTAGGGAGGTTAGGGAGACTACAGAGTTCTAACTAAATAAAACTGAGGGACCCTCCCTAGCTAATACAACTTGGACTCTTATTTATTGACTAAAACGAATTAAGGGGACCAGTACTTCCCTTAATGAATTCGGCCATGTGCTAATTAAATGTACATGTGCCTTACTTAAGTTTAGGGAGGCCCCCGCAAGGGTAGCCTTTACATAACTTTAAGCCCATAGGCCCAATTGACTTCTAATCAACTCAATAGCCTAATTAAGTCCTAAATAAACAAATTACATCAAAATAACAAGCCCAAAAAGTGTCAAACTTGGCAGCCCCTAAATCGGCCTCTCCCACAAAATAAGGCCTTGAATTCGTTTCTTCTAAGCTTGTCTTGGCCATATTTCGAATTTGGGCCTTTCTTCTCTATCTTCCATGATCACTTCAAGTATGTTAATGAACTTGGTTGAATTTTTAAGTTCCTCTTCCATTAGCATGCTTGTTTGATCTTGGATTCTCCTTGAAACCTCCTCTTGAGCCCATAAGTTCAACTTAGCTTGATATTTTCTAGTCATGTTCCTTGTGATATGTCCATTAGCTAGCCTTGTGGTTCCTTGCTTGCATCAACATTTACTAATGTGAGATAAATATTTTATTTTATTAAGTTGTTTATTTGATTTTTTTTAAATAATATTTTTTAGAATATAATTTAAATTCATTTAATTAATAATTCAAATAATATTTTTTATTAAAATATGATTTAATTTTATACAGTATTTATAAAATTAGAATTTAATTAATTAATAATTAAAACAATAATTATATTTAAATATGATTTGAATTTAATTAATTAAAATTATTATTATAAATAATTATGAAAAATACAATTTTAATCTCAATAATATAAAATTAAATTTTATGGGGCGTTAGACAAAACCAATGTTAGTATTGTTAAAATTATACCCATATCTTGTTCAAATTTACATTAATTTCAAACGAAAAAATTAAATTATTTACATTATGATCCGTTTAGCAATATTAGTGATAGCCATCAAATGAGCTTTTTCATGAAGTCAAGTTAATTCATGGCATGAAATTAATATAACTTAATAACTATATTATTTTAATTCTTTAAAATAAAAAACTACTAAATGTCTAACCACGGTAGAAGGTAGAATAGAATTATTTGTTAATTTTAAGGTAATAATATTTGCAACCTATTGTCCTCACTAATAAGGATTAATATTACTATGATTTAAAAAAAAAAAAAGAAAAAGATTATTATTACTATTTTATCTAATATTCATATTACATTATTAATTAATATATGATTTTATGTTCATATAATTTGATCAAAATAGGAAATCAAATATTATTAGAATCCTTAATAGAAATTAACATATAAATTAAATAATCTTATATTTATATTATAAAAAGATCTAACTATTCTCAAAAAGTTAGAATTAAGAAAGGTATTTTTAACAATCTAAATGTTACGCTTCTCATTCATATTTTTATATGTGCTTTTATAAATGTTAGATAAATGGATAATGAACTATAGATATATACTATATATGTAAATGAAGGACTAGATGATAAATTTACAATTTAACTTGCCATTTAGTTAATTTTAAAAATTACCGTCTACATACATTTTCCTAACGAAAATAATAATTATTAGAGCTCTCAAACAAAAATAAAAAGGGATATAAAAGCCTTTTACTTGCAAGAAACAAAAGACGGGTGTAAAATCCATTTACTTATCAAACCATCTCCAATGCTACCCACCATTTTTTAACCATTTTGGAGCAAAATAACAAAAAAGTACGATATCATCTCCAACTCTCAACACCATTTTAACACCAAAAACAATATTATATTTATATTTTTTCTTTCTATTTATTATTTTTTACTTTAACCTTATTTATCCATTTCATTCCATCCATTATTTACCCATTAAATTTTTATAATTATAAAAACATAAAAAAATAAAATATATTATATTATAAGGAAAAAAAAACTAAAGACCTAATTGAAAAGTTTGAAAGACCCTCTTTCAGAAAAAAAAAAAAAAGGTTTGAAAGACCAAAATAAAACAAAACAAGGACTTGTGTGAAAAAAAACTGAAAGCTTTGGATTGTGTTGAAAGTTAACAGAAAAAGAATTAATAAAAAAATAAAAAATTTATATATGGCGCAAGCGCCACGCCAGATTTGGCATGACACTAGCAATTCATCCAAATAGCGTAACGATTTAGTGCAGCATCGGAAGAGAGCAACGCCAAAGTAGGAATTGACGTAGCGTTGGAGTTGCTGTCCGAAGAACAATCTCTCCAGTTTCAATTCCAGTCCAAAAGAGGAAGCTGATAAGCCCATTCATTTAAACTTACGTCTAAAATCATAAACAGTATCATAAAATATTTATGGGGCAAACAAGTATCTGAATTCTGAGTCAAAAAATGAACATGGCCATTTGGCCCACAATCAATACCCTGGAAGGAACTCCTGATGAAGGGTACACAATTTACTCAGCAATAAGATATACAAACATGGGGCGTAAAATCTGTCTAGCCAAACATTCCTTTGATGTATTTCTCAACAAATGAAAGAATCAGTTAAGAGTTCACTATGCTTTTCAATTCTCAGAAAGCCACAAATAAGATATTCAAGCAAGAGTATCACCTAATGGCACATCTGCTCCCTGTTTATCGGGTATTTGAGGTGCAGGTGCTTCAGTTGAGGTTGATACCTTATCATCCAAGGATGTTTGCAGGATAGCTTCTCCTGATGCAACGGGATCTGGGTCGCTCCCTGAGGATGGAGTAGGAGCTTTTTCATGAGCAGAACCAGGAGGCTCACTTGCTTCAGGTTCCGCTTCTGTGTTCAAACTAGAATGTGCATTTTCTGGCATTGTTGCAGTAGCAGTAGCAGTATCCGGAGCAGATTTAGGTGCTGTTTCAGAATTAGCGGTTGGAGCTGCCTCTAATTGTAATGGTTTACTAGGTTGTTGCTGCGAACCAAGGGTACCAGGACCAGATTTTTTCTGGCTGGTAATAAAAGCAGAAAGAGACGGCATTCCTGGAGGAAGAATTTCAATTGGTGGTTTTTTCTCTGCATCAGCCAAACTTGTAAGCTTGGGATCCTCAAGAGAAGCCAGAAATGCTGCAGCAGCGTCTATCTTAGTTGCCGGACCATGCTCAATCTCTTTCTGTAGCATTTTGTTCCAAGTCTGAACCAAGTTCTTAAGTGTTGGTCGCCCATGAGCCTGGAATTATAATCAGCTAGTTAGAATACAAAACAGATAGAAATTGAAGATTTGAAAGAACCTGTGTATATAAAGTAATGCTTACATGGGCATGAAGCACAGCCTCAGCAAGCATCCCAGTATCCTGCCAAGCCTTTTCCATGAGAGCATTGTCTCCCAGAACAGCAGCTGAAAATGCTGCTTCATGTCCCAAGCCAATCGAAATCAAATTATTTACCAAACCCTGCAGGCGAACATAAAAATTACAAAGAATGCTCATGCATCAGGCAAAACCAGTTTGATGAAAACAGCACATGACATTTCATATCTCAGAAACAACAGAATTTAACTTCTAATTGTCTACAAAATTGCTCGTCTTTTTTGACATTTCTGATTACCCAGTAGCTTCTGTATATTTCACAACTATGCACTTAGCATCATCAACTCACTTCTTTTGAACCATAGTGCATTGTTGTGACAGGTTCAGCTTTTTTAGATGCTATAGAAAATAAATTCTATAACACACAAAATAATGGATCCTATGCAGTCAAATGCTAGCCATTGTTAGCACTCCTAGTCCAAGCACAACATATGTGGATTGAAAGCTGATAAGGAATACAAAGGGGGCATATAATATAGACTACACAAAACACAGAAGTTTCTATTATGTATCAAACAGTTAATGAGGTCAGTATGCAAGAAGCATGATTCACTGAGGCTACATACACTCAGCCTTGTCAACTCCCCATGATTTGCAAGACGTAAAGCAAGTCCTCTCAATTCATGACCTTGTAAAGCTCCTTTCACAGAACCCGCAGCAGCTAATCTCTTGAGAGCTTCACGAGCAATGTCAACCTGTGCAGTAGCATCTGCAGCATCAATGAGGTCCAAGAACTCCTTTGCAAACTTCACTATTCCTTCAACTGCTTCAACAATATTTTCTTTTTTTGTTGTTATGTTGAGAATGTCACTCAATCCAAGTCCAGTGCCATCTTGCCCTATGTCCCTGCTATTGCTCATTGTCAGAAGGCACTGAAGTGCTCTTTTCAAATCATTGCTTTGCATGGCTAGATCAAACTCCAACCTGGAAATAAAAATACAGACAACATAACTAAGTTTCCAACGAGACACATGAGCATTAGAGTTCAACATTAAAATGCTCCATGCACTTGACCTCAGGTACACCTAGCGGGAAATTACTGAAGTTTTATTGATAAGAATACATTTGAGACAAAAAGAATAAAAGCATCCTGCACAGAAAAATGACTTGTACACAAGGCCACAATGTAGTTGTCTATGCAGACCTGCTGATGACTCAGATAAGATATGGTTACAAAAATATTTGTACATGAAAGCAAGTATTTTGGGCAGAAAAGCACAAATTATTTCATACCTATCAAGAAAAGCAAACGCATTGTGATCCTAAATTAGTGAAAAAATAAAATAATATATTGAATACCTCTTAGATATTCCAGGCAAATGAAGTGCTTCCATAGCATATCCCATCCCCAGCATAAATTGTGCCAAATCATCATGATGTTCTCTGCCAAGCCTACTTGCCCTGCATGTGAAAGAATAAATTACAGAGAGCTCTAGCCATGCAAGAAAAGGATCTGTAAGAGAAAGATTGCAAGAGTACCATTTCACTGCAGTAACAGCATCTCCATAAGCAGCAAGACACCGGCAGCGAATGCCAGGATGACTTAGGGATAAGGCATGTGTACACATATACCTATGAAAAAAAACTAAAGAATCACATCTCTTTTTCTTGCATCATATGACAAGACTTACGAGTTTGAATTTAAAAAGAGCTCTTCATTTACACAACATAAAGAGAAAGATACAGTTCCCTTTTTTCAAAAGCCATAGTACTTATTGCTACATGGAAAGGAAAAATATCATCAAGACAAAACTGATTAACTTGTCTTGTTAATGTTGGTACAACATTACTTTACCTTAACGAGAAAGAAGAATGCAACCCAGCCCATAACAGGATATTAATTTGTCACACAAATACCATTCCCCTAATTATTCTGCTAATTGGTAATAGGAATATCACTTTTATGAATACCATTTCATAAATATAAATAAAATTGAAAGAGGTTGAGAGGTGCAAGCAATGAAAAATAGGAAAACAAATTCAAATTCACACATGAAGATCAAACTGAAAATAAGCCTTGCAAGTAAATGATAAAAGAAATAAATGCTCTCATCAATAGTACGAATTTCATTCTTGATAATATTTTTCTTGTTGTTGTGATATAATGAGATTGTTATCTAGAAGACCTGCAAGATGAGTCTCTAATGAAGCAGCTTAAGTATGCGCTTGAAAAGGGAAAACTGTAATATTCTTGAGAACAAGATGCTACCTATCAATAAGCCAAAGAACTCCATCTCTTACACCCACCACTAATAAGGGTCCAACAGGCCGTTTCTGCTCTGCTGGAAAACGAGTAACTGCAACAGACACCCCTCCTCCACCAACTGCTATCTCATTAACCTGCTTCTCTTCTATTATCTCCTTTGGCATTGCCCAATCACTGTCATCAACCTTTGTCTGCTTTGGCAATGTAATGAAAGGTGGTATAGAAGGAACATGCTGAAAAGAAGCTAAGCGAACCACCTGAAACAAAAATAATTGGTCACAGGAGGAGTAAAAAGCAGGGTGTAGTTGCTCGCTCAAGCGCTGAAGCAGAGTTTAGAGTTATGGCACAAGGAGTGTGTGAAGTATTGTGGCTAAGGAAGCTAATGGATGAGTTAAAACCTCTATCTTGTTCTGTGACAACAAGGCTGCTATTAGCATTGCTCAGAATCTTGTTCAACATGACAGAACAAATACAAGAGAAACTTATCCAAGGTCTATTGAAGCTCACTCATGTGACTTCAAGCAATCAAGTCGCTGATATCCTGACCATAGGGCTGAACTCTAGACTCTTCCAAATGTTAGTGTGCAAGTTGGGCATGTGTAATATCTATGTACCAACTTGAGGGGGAGTGTTGTGATTAGTGTATTATGTAAAGGTTAGTCTAGTCTTAGTCTTTATTTTTAGGTTTTCATCTTTCTTTGATCTTGTATATATATGTTGTTTTCTTCCTAAAATAATACATGAATGAGAGAGAATTTTCTCCTCACAATCCAACATAAAATTAAATAAAGAAAAGCCAATACAATACATTATCAGATATCAGGATTCAAGAAACAAGCTAAATTCAACTAAACTCCAATTAAATCATCATCCTAACAGTCCGTCCAATATGATGTGTTAATACAATGAAACATTGATTAATATTTAAACATTTTATAAATTTTGCTTTTGTCATTGGTAAAAGAGCAAGTATTTACTTCATGGAATAATACAAAAATAAAATCCCTTAATTCACTATACTGACAAATATTGTTTAGTTATACAATTGTGAATTATTGGGAACTAAGTGGAACAACCCAAAAGGGTTAGGGTGTGAGCTATTTAGTTCAGAATTTGAGCAAAGGAACAACAATAACGAAAATTACTTGAACAAGCCACTTAGGTGGTTGGCCGGCTGGAATTACATGCCATTTAGCTTCTCAAACACAATTGATATGGGGATATCTCAACTCTCCTCTCTCTATAGTGGTGAATGGAACTGGACATCCACTTGGCACCTGAAATAAAGTCCAACACTACTCCTAAAACGCAATGTTAACAGACCAGACCACTGGGAGTGATCATCCAGATAGGAAACCCAGCAAAACTGCTCCAATACCATATTTAATTATAAATTGTGAATTAGTTGGCTGTTGGGAAGGTAGCATGGCACAACACACAAGGATTATAGTGAGAGCAAATTAGTCCGGGATTTCTGAGAAGGTGATGCAGCAGAAAGTTTAGAGCAAATAAATCTCAACAAATTAGGGCTCGATAAGAAAGATTGTAGTGGAACAAGCATAAGTTTCATAAAGATAACCTTCAAATTCAAAAATAACAATAATCTAAATAGATAAACCTATGGTTGTCCTATTTATATTATTAGCTAGGACAAATCATATTCATACACAAAAAGAGAATCCTAATTAGAAAAACTTAATACGAATGCTAAATAAGGAAATTAAGTAGTCCTAATTAGAGAAGAAAAGTGAAAACTAAGATAAACTTCCTAAACAATTACGAGAGTCCTAAAATAGTAAGGAAAGCTTTAAATTTCTCAAACAGCTAGGATGCTCTTGCATTGATTCTCCTGAAGTTGAAAAGAACGTGCTTGTCAAGTTTACATATTTCAGCCATTAGAATAGGATGAACTTGTATAAACTTCCTTTTGGAATAAATGAATGGTGCTTAGAGCTTTCTCAATAGCAAACAACATCGCAAGCCATAAAAATAATCCATCCTTTTTATGCATAAGGAGAGTTGATTGAAAAGAAAGACTTACAAGCGCTCCATGGACTACTTCTATCATACGGTTTACTTGATTGGTTAATGTTGCTCCATTAATGAAATCAACTACTTGATAAACATCTTTCATTGTTACATATTCAATGGATTAATATCCATGAACGAATCCTTATTCTAAGAACAATCTTCTTTTATTATTAAAATTCCAACTTTCTTGCATTCTTGATCATCTATTTTTGGGTAATAGGAACTCGTCAACCACAACACTTTCGGCTTGGTTTGATAATAGATTACCTTCTATCATCAATTGGTTCTTTGAAGTCAATCGACTTCCCCCACAACCGCACCATAAAATTATGGAACAGCACCACCACTCCACCTCCCGTCACTTGATATGCGGTTTCAGCATTGTAAAAAAGGTTAACATCAACCACTCTCCTCCAATCCACCTCTAGTCTTTCCTTCAAAGTTCCAAATGCATGAAAAAGATTTACATCCACGACTTTATCTTTGTTATGGAAAGTCAATAACATAGATTAGGAAGTCAATAATGTAGAGAGAAAGCTTATGAGTATATTACTAATTTCCTAATTAGTCTCTAACATATTGTATATATTTAGATTATACTGAGATAAGCTATTGTCTTCTTTGTATATCGATCACATGGTACCAGAGGCAATATAAAAATTTTTGTTCATTTGGAGAGCTACTTTATTTCTGCTCTATTTGCGATATAGAACTTAGGCTCAATGGTTAAAGGTCTAGGTCATCTACCTAGGGCCGTCATTTTGTCTCACAACCACACTAGGAAGAAGCACAAGCTAGGTCATTCCATAGATTGGTGGCAAAAGGATATATTCAAACATATGGGTAAATTACCAAGAAAAATTTGCTCCTGTCATGAAGATGAATAGAATAAAAATTCTCGTCATGTGCTACCAGGTAAAAAATGCATTTTGCATATAGATATACCTTTCGGGTTTGAGAGTCTGGATTTGAAGCAATCTCCGAGAACGTGGTTTGACTAACTTAGCAAGGTTATGAGTTCCTTTGATCACATAAAAGTGATGTTGATCATACTCTATTGTTTAGGCATCACAATGGCAAGATCACTTTACTAATCGTTCATGTTGATGATATGGTGGTGACCAAAGATGATATCTATGATGCACGGAAACGGATATGAGGATAAGGGGAAATGCCACGTTAAAAAAATATAGGATACAGATACCGGGGGGAAACGTGTAAATACTAAAAATATAAAGGTTAATAATAAATATTCAAAATATAATTAACAATCCAATTCTCATATAAAAACAAAGAGAACTCACAAAAATACTATATTCATGTTATCATACAATTAAATGAAATAAGCTCACAAAACTATTATACCCTCACTCTCACATTATTTCACATTATAATATTGAAATCCCAATCATATCAATCACAAAATCACGCAGACCTCACCCACATCTTTCTCGTTTATGTCAGCCAATTGTCGTTTCCGTGCAACGCAAGATATCATTCGACTAAAGAAATTGTTAGCAGCAAAATTCAAAATCAAAGATCTCAAAAATTTGCAATACTTTGGGACAAAAGTGGCAAGATCTAAAAGGGGTATATTTATTTTCCAAAGGAAATATGTCTTAAATCTCTTGCAAGAAACTGGTATGCTGGAATGTAAACCTATTGACTCTGTATGTTGAGTTCAATTGCGAACTCCAAGCAAGAGTAGGAGAATGAGTAGACATTGGTCAATATCAAAGATTGTTCAATTACAAACCGTACTGGAATTGAAAAAGAACCAATAAATTTGGAGCTGTCCCGGAACCAGGAATTATATTTTTCGGTTCCTGTACCAAATCCTCAATTGGAACTGAACCGGAACCTGTTATAGAACCAAACCCACTGTATAATGAATAAACCAAGTAGTTTGGTGAAGATTATATAATTATGTATAATTTTTAGATTATATAATTGAGTTTAGGTGAAGATTATATAATTGAGTGTAATTTTTAGATTTTGGACTTGTGTATATTAATTATGACATGTAGTTTGGTTGAAAATGGATGAAAATCATTAATGACTGTATGAATAAATTTTTATTTTCTTATTCATTCTTTAAAAAATTATTATTTTTCAAAGCAACTTGCATGTCACTGTGAATAATACATATGTTACAAATAATATGGTGATTTTATAGATTCTTGAAATGGATTAATTGTGCTAATCCGATTCTTTTCCCGAAACTGTACATGAAGAACCGGTACCATATCGAACCGCAAATCGGAATGTTCCGATGCCGGTTCCAAGTACTAATGGTATCAGTACCGATTCCTGAAAAATAAGGAACCGGTAATTTGGATCAGTTCCTAAAAGGAATTGACTGGTCCCGCACAACCCTAATACCAAACCTGACATAGCTTTTGCAGTCAGTTACGTTAGCCAATATGCATGACCCCGACTGCCATCTTGAAGCTAGATGGTAAAGGCTTGCTTTTCTCAAACATGGACGCCTAACATTGAAGCTTATACAGCTGTCTATTGGGAGAGTCACTAGATGATCATAGATCAACTTTAGGTTACTGCACATTTGACGGAGACAATCTAGTCACATGTGGTAAAAAACACAAACCATGGTTGCTCGTTCAAGTGCAATCTAGTCACATGTGGTAAAAAACACAAACCATGGTTGCTCGTTCAAGTGCAGAAGCAAAGTTTAGGGGTATGGCACAAGGAGTGTGTGAAGACTACAGCTAAGGAAGCTAATGGATGAGTTGAACCTTTCTAAGTCTAGAACTTCAACCTTATTCTGCGACACAAGGTTGCTATTAATTAGCATTGCTTCAAATCTTGTCCAACATGACAGAACAAAACACTTTGAGATTGACAAAAACTATATTAAAGAGAAGGTCACTCAAGGTATTATTAAAGCTCACTCATGTAACTTCAAGCAATCAAACTATTGATATCATCACAAAAGGTGAATTGTAGATTCTTCCTAACTTCAGCGTGCAAGTTGGGCATTTGTAATATATATGCACCAACTAAAGAGGGAGTGTTGTGAATGGTAGTGCATAGTGCTAGTTGTGTAAGGGTAGGTTGGTCCTTTTCTCCTCTTTTGTTTAACACTGTACATCACATATGTATAGGTGTATTCATTCTTCATAATAAGATAAGAAGTGAGAGGAATTTCCCCTCACATTGATCTCTCAACTAGAAAACATTTATATTAATAGGGACAAATTCTAGGGATATATATAAATATGAGCCCTTTTTTTTTTTACTTCATCAAAACAGAATGACATTGATTTAAAAACAAATTCGGATATTATAAAAACCAAATACCAAAACGGGTATTTTATTATTTTTTCTTGGAAACATATCGACGCACATATCGTTTCTTCTGCTTTCTTCTTTCGAATTTCTGCTGCTACTTTTCTTGCAGATCATTTCTTTGAGTTTTTATCCTTCTCTTCCATTTTCAAATTCTGCTTCCTCTTCCATTTTTCCGGATCTGCTTGTTTTTCGATCTGCTTCTGTTTTATATTTTTGCCGATCTGTAGCAGCAAAACCAGATCAGTCTCTTGCCGTCTTCAAACCTGATTTCACCTGTTTTCCGGCGTGTATCCGTCCTCCTTCTTCAGCTGGTTTACTTCTGCATTTCTAGTTTCTTTTGATGATGATTCTTCTTAGATGATCCAGAAACTAATACAGTTTTTTTAAGACTTGAAGTTCTCACTTTACGATCTGGGGCTTTCGTTAAAAGTTGTGTTGATGGTCAGGTGGTGAAGAGTTGCCATTGGTGGCTTTTTTCCACTTTCCGTTACCACCCATTTCACATCCAAAATTGCACCTCTGTTCTATAACTTCAACGAATCGGAAGATTGAATCGTGCCTCTTCTTCTAACTGGAATCAAATCAGAAACGTTTCATTATCTTTTTAATATGTTTTTTATTCTTCTTTTCTTATGTTTTAATAATCAGAATATTGAATCCGAAGCTTTTGAAAACCAACAGAATGTTGAATCGGAGAATCTCTAAAAGAGTTTGAGCAGAAAAGATTTATTCTCTTCATTCACTTCAGTCGATAATCTTTACTTCTGCTATTCATAGCTGGAATCGGTCGGGCTTCAGATCGGTAGCCATGATGATTCCATTGGTTGTCGAGACAAAACGAGATTGCTTCAGATCATTGGAATCTCAACAGCAACTAGTTAATTCTTGAGTTTTGAATTTTACTTGCATTCTGTTTCATTTTTTTTTTTTAGGAAATTCTATTTTAGCTTTAATTAATAGTTTGAAAGCCATTGTTGTTTAATTATGATCAAGATATGTGTTGTTGATGAAACTGACTGGAGAACATATGAAATGTGAAGGATTCTATTGGAAAAATTTCAGTATCTGCTACTGTGTGTTTACAGTTACAGTTGTTTGATGAAAATGATGTTAGATTAAAATTTGTTGTAAACTTGTCATATACCATGTACTTGTTGAGAATGTATTTTCATAAATGTGTTAGAAACTCATTGTAAACTAGCTAAATAAATTTTAGTTTATTTTGAAACAACATATACTGAATGTATACCATTTATAAACATTTTTTGTTAATAGTCATTTCTTGAAAGTGTGTTTCCACGCGTGCGTCTTTTTTCTTTTAAAAGTGGGTCTCTTTTTTTAATTTTTTTTATTTTTATCTTTTTTAGTTTAGTATTTATTCAAATAGCCTTTTTTTCTTTAAGTAGTCTCTTTGACATTATTTTGCTCATATTGACAGTTTTAGGTAGAAATATATGCTCTCTAATCTTTTAGAACCCCCATATTCTATTAGCATACAAAAAGAGTCCTACTTGTAAGAACTTACTAATCAGGAATCCTAAATGAACAAGAAAACTAAAAAGTAGTCATAACTAAAAATAAGAGAACTTCCAAAACAATTAAAAGTGTCCTAAAAAATTCTTCTAAAAAATTGTCCTAAAATAATATGGAAAGCTTATTAAATTTCGCAAACAGATAGGAACGTGCATCAGAAGGTCCAACCATAACCAAAATGACTAGAACTAATTACTTTGGTTGTTGGCCTACTAGATTTATATGCCATTTAGTTTTCCAAAACCAACCAATGTTCTCATAAGTAGTAAACCAAGTCAAACTAAACTAGAAATTCTAGTATGGTTGAAAATTTAGAATGTCTCAGCTGTCCTTCTCTTCATAATGAAATATTTAGACACATCATTTTCTATTTCATTTAAACTTATTTCGCATAACATGTATGTGTTGGACATCCTCATATTATAAAATTATCAATTTACTTAGTAACAAAGTACTAATTTCGAAATTTTTTAAAGCAGCTCAAAGCTTATGATTATAATACTTCATTTTCTCTTTTCCTTCAGTAAATTGGTGACCATGCATTAGAACTTTTTTTTTTTTTTTTTTTGAAAAAACATAACCAATTTATCCACAACTTCAACTCAGCCTAATCCTGGAATTTTTAATCCAAACTTAATATGGAACAGGAAAAAAAAAAAAAGAAAAATAGCAACCGAAATAGGTCATTCGAGGGCAGCTCCTAGCAGTCAAGTACCAACTCCTGTTTCCCTGCCCCCTTTTCCCCATAAGGCCAAAACCATATTTGCCCTCAGTATTAATAAGTACAAAGTGAACTCTGAAATACTAACCTGTAGCATAGGTGGCCTTAATTTTATTCTTTCTTGTGGAGAAGTTTGGGAACCTTCTACAGTTATTAGGGCTAACTCTCCATGTTCAGCAACTGCTCTTGCTTGTGCCTCTTTCATTTTCATCTCTTCTTTCATTTTTCTTGTTTCAATATCGATTGCTGCAACTCCAGCATCCACAAACACGCATCTGAAGGAAAAATGAAAGTTAATATTTTTCTATCTCCATCTGAACTCTAAGACTGTCAACAATACTAAAAGTAACTAGCTCATCTATGTATATGGTTTCTCCAGTAATTAATAAAACAAGTAAAACTTAATCTACAACATTTAATTTCAATGAAACCCTTAGATCCATTTGAATAAATATTAGATAGTAACATGAAATTTGAAAAAAAAAAAAAAAAAGTCTCTTACATTTGTGGTACCAAATTCAAATACTGAATCATTTTCAGTATCTATCCAACCCTTGCCTAGTTTAGAAAATAGAAATTCCCATGCATATATCATGATAATAATGAAATCATCAGCCATGTCAGGCTTCATTGCTGAAGCGCAACGTGAAGTTGCTTCAACATTAGGCCCATAATCCCAATCCCCTCGATATTCATTCACTCAACTTAATGAAACATAAATATCATGTTTCAAGTTCAAGCCCTAGTCAAACAATTATAAGAAAAGACTGAGGTCAGTTGGTCAAATTACTTTCATCAAACTGCTATGGTCATTTATGCCTTATAGTATCAAAGAGAAAAAAAAGCTTCAAAAGGGAATTAAATAAACAAGAAATATGGCATACAAAGAAAATCAGTAAAAAGATTAGTAAGATCTTACTCAATGGTCGTTGGTGTAGCTACAAAAAGCTGTCTCCGGTGCCAAACACCTCCAGTAGCATAGGGAATTGCAACATCTCCCAGGTATCGATATTGGGGGCGCAAGGAAGATATAACAATATAATGCTGATATGCAAAAGCACAGTACTCAACTGTTTGATCCCATGCACTCCATTCTGGCTGAGGAAGTAGACCCCCCACAGGTTCAAAACTTTCCCAACTGCAAATTATACATAAATCAACAATCCAAAAGAGATAAGAAGGCTGATTCTTATTTAACCCTAGCCCTAGGTAAAACTAAACAAAAAGTTCAACCATGTAGCAGCAGATACATTTTCTGTTTTTCAAAATAATTACCACAGACCATGAGACTGAGATACATGGAATGAAGCAGAATGAGGATAATATAACTAATAACTATTTGTAAGTTAATATTTGTGCCTGCTATCAGTAGGCTTAGCAGGATGAATGAGAATGTTGGGTTCAGTACAGTTGGGTTGATTGGTTTGGTAACACAGAGGAATGACTAGCAGCAAAGTTTTTTGGTTTAGATATGACCACAATCAAAATATAACAGAAGTCTCAACTGGATTTGCTCCTAACCCCATGGAACTGCAAATTGGTGCTGTAGTACCAATTCCCGGTACACTAACATACCATTTCCCAAAACAAGGGATCCCTAACTACATATCTTTAAATAAGTTCTAGAGTTGGATGGAAAGCAGGATGGGATTAAAGGAAGAATTAGAAATATCTAATTTATATTAGATTTATAATGGCCAAATACATACTCATGCCCCTATCCCTTACAAGAATTCCCTTGTGGCATCCTAACCTTTGCGAGCGACTTATTAGACACCTATCCTTTTTAACAACTAAACACCTCAACCAGCTGGCACTGGATGCGTGAAGTGCAAGTGCTGGCCAAGGATTACACATAAATTTACCTCGTCTTCCTCATCTGAACAGGTACCAAAAATGTAATTTTTCACTCAAACACCCATCTCCAACTCTAGCACAAAAACAAGCAAATGAGTATACCAAATCAAAACTCTTACATGAGGGGTCAGAATATGGGTTCAATTTGAATGTACAGTTCCTGATTTTGCTGGAAAATTAAAAACAACATTCAAACTGTTTTCGTCTTGGTAGCCAAAATTTTAAGATGCATTTCAACCTCCTTCCTATGGTCATCAAGACCAATCTTTTGGCATAAGGTATGGTTGGTTTTGTTGCCATTTCCTGGAAACCAAGAACGATTTCCGGCAAACTTTCTTTTTGATTTCCAGCCAAACCATGAAATTTCCATAAAAACTGAACCCGACATAGGGTATGGTTGGTTTTGTTGCCATTTCCTGGAAACCAAGAATGATTTCCGGCAAACTTTCTTTTTGATTTTCAGCCAAACCATAAAATTTCCATAAAAACTGAACCATATTACTCCTCATGACAAGAGCTTCAATTTGGTATACTCATTTGCTTGTTTTTGTGCCGGAATCAGAGATGGATGTTAGAGTGAAAAATTACATTTTGATCCTTGCGCATCCAGTGCCAACTTGTCATATGGGTTCAATTGTCAAAGGAATTTATAGGATAGGACCAATAAGTGTCTCTAATAGGTCGCACGCTAAGGTTAGATGCCACAAGGGAATTCTTGCAAAGGATAGGAGCATAGGTATATATATATATATACCAAATTCGTTATAACGTGCGTATTGTGTACCCGTACCCCATACCCCATTCCACGACCCAACCACCACAAATTGGGCAACATTTCTAAGGGAATATATAAATTCGGTGCGTAGGTATATATTCCTATTTATTAATAATTAAACATTGTAATTAGGATGAGCAATTTGTTTCCTTATTACTTTAGAATATTTATTTCCTTATTATTTTAGGATTCCTATTTAACCTAACTATTCTACTTTATAAATAGAGATCAAACTCAATATTGTAAGAAGAGATCTTTTTTATAATAAATTCAGAATTTCTTAAGGTTCATGGTTGAATCTTGTTTCCTAAGGTCTTGGATTAGATCTACGAAAGTTACTAGGCAAACACAATATAAACAATAATGACTAATATTTATGTGACAATATCCAAAAGTTGTACTAGCCATGGAAAAATCTGAATAAGAACAAACCATTAGCTCACCTATAAAGCTGAAAGTTTTGAGGGGCTGTCTCAGCAGAAGATCTCTGAGAAGAAAATCCATCTTCGAATGTACTAAATGAAGAAACGCCACTACTTCCAAATCCTGACAAAGGCATAGATTGAATAGTGGAAATAGCTGTAGCTGCAACAGGGCTAATCCTCCTAGATGTTCTATAAGCCACACCTAGTAGTGCCCCTCCATGCAAGCCAATTACCTGAAAGAGATCACATAATGAACCTCAATATGCAATTACATACAACAGATGAATGGAGCAAGCAGTAGAAAGCCGTAAGATAAAGCACATAAGACATCACTGCTTTAACCAACAACAGATTTTACAACTTTCCAGCAAAATATAATGACTAGAGTGAAACCTGTACAACCAATCAACTATGTAAAAGGCAAGGAACTACAACTTCACAGTAATTTTGAGTCTTAAAACTTCGATAGACATCGACTGAAATCTAAATTCACTTTCCTCTGTCAGCATAAATAAGAAGGGTGAAAAGGAATAGGGAGGGAATAAAATAGTAAAAAAGATTCATTGGAGATTAAGGATAGATAAGAAATATGCCTTTATATTTTCTTTTCTTGTTTAGAAAATCAAATATAAACTTGTTTTTCTAAGAACGCTACCAAACATGCCCTACATGGTTTGGGTGGTCTTTTGTTTCTTAATAATTCCTCACTCATTGTATCCTCCCTCATTCCTATAACCAAAAGAAAGAATAGGAAAAAAATTTCCTATCACATTCAGCAGTCAGAAAGGAATATGAACACCTTTTCCATTCCATACCCTATTTTATCACTTACTACATTCCACTCTGCATACAAAATGTATCCAAAGGATTTTCTAAGAGAAAGAGAAAGAAAGCTTATAATCCTCATCTAGCAATGAGTTTGCTTGTGTATTGCTTGGCAACCCATCAAAAATAGCAAAAAAAAATGTAACAGGAAAAGAAATATTATTTGTAACCCCCCAAAGCCAGTCGACTCTATTTACATGTTAAGAACTCTTGAAGTGATGCAAGTCAGCTAATCAGCAAATAATAGTGGTTATCAGGATAAGACAAAGGAGCCTAAAATTATAATGACACTTAATTCTGGAAACCATGTAAAGAGTAAACTTAAATTCAATGGCAATGAAGAACACCATATGTTGAAAGAGAAGTCAAGTACCGGTTCAGAACGACTTCCAATGGATCTCATCAAAATATTTGATGTTCCATCATCAAGCAAAATGCGCACTTGCACGCTGGCAGCAGAAGCAGCACTTGCAGCAGCTGCTGCGGCTTGTGCTGCAGCTGCAGCGGCTTCTTTTGCTTTCCTTGATGAAACCCCCTTGGGAATCACAGGAATTCTGGGAGCTAATGCAGATTCCAATATGGCAAATCTATCGCGGCACGTATCCCAAGCCAGAAGCCTTGCACTGCCTGAATCTACAATGGACCAATCACTGATCTTGTATATAGAGAAGTAAGGAATATCAGGCCATACAATCGCAAGGTATCTGCAATCAATAGGGTGGTTAGCGGAAAAAAAAAATCCACAGCTGACAATGTTATCCATAAGAATGAAACTCCACTGCTAAAATGCCATCCAAGTCCAGAAAAAGAATGGTTCAAAATAGTTACTGTAAGAATAAAAAAAATTATAATTATAAACTAGATGAAAATCTAAACATGAGAAAGAAATGTAAGTAGATGCAATTTTACAGAATAAAAACAAAGAGTATGCAAGTAAACAAAGTGAAAACAATCTAAAACTGCAATTATCCATCCCAAAAAAACCACCAGCAATATTTTGTTTAACCATCCCGATTATAAACAGGGTTTCAGTTTCATAGCTACATGCAGCCTGAGTTAAAAAACGATGGTTTACATGCTTCATATTTTGTAATGACAAGAAACAAAGAACTCTATTTGCATGCTTGCCAAAAAGGGGAAAAAATATATGTTGAGAGACTTACTTCCCGGAACTGCTAACAGAAAGAACTGAATACGAATCATGCGGAACAGGTGTGCTAATATGCTTCTTAATCTGCTTGACATGTAATGGTTCAGCTGATTCCCCTCTATATCTTCCTGTTTCAGACAAGGAGCCATTGCTTCCAAGAGATGGATTTGCTGTGTTGGATAACTGAAAGTTCAGCAGCTTCAACTCCCTTTCAACTACATAGACAGCAGAATGCTCCCTATTCCCTGGTGGTGTTAGTAAGGGAGCTACAGCTGGAAGAGATCTGGCATCAAACTCACTAAGAATAACACCAATATTGGTTCCAGTAGCAACAAGGTGAGGCTGCAAAGAATGTGCAACCATGCAATAAACCTGCATTGATAACATGAATGTTAAACATCCATTTTTTTTCTTTTAGTTCCAATAGCATGACATATTAGAAGCCTAAGCATAATATCAATGAAATAGTTTAGCTTTCATTGCAAATGGACATACAAAAGTCTTGTGTTCTTTGGCAAGCCAAAACAAATATTGATTTTTAAGAGTGAAATTTATGTTGGTCTACAATACGATGCAAGAAAATATATTCGATTAGAAAAGTATGGATCAACTAATAGACTAACACAAACTAGGCACATCTAGACATGTGCTCATACAGTTTTGCAGGATCAGATATGAGAGTGAGTGACAACAACAGTTATAAAAATAAGATTTTGTACATCAAATTTATTTTTTTGTCATGTTTGTTGCATGCCGAATTTATAAGCAATCAAGAACCCTTATAAATTACAAGGGAAGCAAATAAAGAAAAAAACTAATGAACCCCTGTTTGGGTTATTTGATAGGGAGGAAATAAAATAAAGATATATGCGGAAGGGAAAAAATTCAAAATTTAATTTAAATTCTATCCCCTTCTTGGGATAAGGTGCCAACAATTCATATTTTCACACCATTGTGAGATGAGCAAGGAGCATAAATAATAAGTTACTTTCCTTCCCTTTTTATTTTTACTTTCAAACTCCATTAGAGAAAAGTGGCTTTCCTCACTTATCTTTCGTTCCCCTTTATTTTTCTTTTTCCAAACATGAGGTTGAAGGACATATCCCCCTCTTATTCTCCCAATCCCAATACTGATCAAAATAACAGGGTGGTTTTGCTGTACTTGAACTGAAAACAGCAAGACTGAAATGAAATACTAATCCAAGTTTGGCAAACACAACAAAAACTATACATACCCTGAGTTTCTTGTTTGGTGCAAGAATTTGAGGAGGGATGAGTGACGAAAGCTCACACAATGGCCTTGTAAGGGCTGAATATGTGGGATGTTCAATAGCCCTGTGAAATTGTTCAACAGATTTACCATTTTTAGCACCAACTATATAAATCCTACACTATCATCATACTGGAGGAAACTAGAAAAAATACAGAAGTTTCCAATTAGAAGAGAAACATTTTACCATATATGTGAATCCTTGACACAAGTCAATATGTCAAGATTTGGAGCTCGAGGGTGGCACCAAGATGCCACACTGTGGCAAGCCAATTTAGGGACAGGCTTAATCCGTCTCAACTCCTGGGCAAACACAAATAGAAAGGTGGACAAGCAAGTGAAGGGAAAAAAAAATCAAAGAAAAAAATTGTCAGAGCCTCAAACATGAACCAATTTTCTATTCACAAAGTACAACACCTTGAAAGAAATTGTATCCCATATAGCTAATGTTTTATCAGCACCAATGGTAATCAGTTGAGGAGCACCTCCAATCACTCTGGAAAGCTCAACACCCACGACCCCGCCATCATGTGCCTATAATTAAAGTAATTATAAGTATTATAATGCAACTGAATTATAAAAATTTAAAATGCAAAAGGCATATTGTAAACAAACAAAAGCACTTGGCAGAGAATATTGCATATAAATCTATGCTAACTTGCTTTAAAATGCCCAAAAAACTAAAAATAAGGAAAGCCAAATTTTCAACATATTATTACCTTCTTACTTCATTTCAAAAAGATAGGTTTTAAATAGGCGATTTTTTTTATCGTTTTTCATAAAGCTGTTATCTCAGATACCTCATTTTTAAAGGTCGGTAGGGTGTATTCACAAGCTTCAAAATAGATGAGTATGAATAACCATTAGCCATTAGATATCAAAAGAGTAGAAGAAAGAAAAAAAAAAGAACTTCACCTTTAAACTTAGCTTAGGAACAAGTTCTCGCGAATCTTGACCATGATCTGCACTCCAAAGAACAAGTAAACCATCACTACCACCTGAGACAAGAAGTGCCTGAAATAAAATTTCAGCATAAAGAAGTGGACAACGGATTAGGTGATGGCATAAAGTAATATGCATACAAACATGCAAGTAGACTCAAAGATAGAATTATGATAAAGAAGTGGAATATATGCAAACAAGTTTCAAAATCATAGAAACAGTAGAAAGCAAATTAGATATATACGCACAAAATCATTCACCATCGAGAGCCAAACTTTTGGTGAATTATGATATAGAAAATGATAATGTGAATGCTATAAAGAAAGGAAAAAAGAAGCAGTTGCACTTCACATAAAAAGGGGGAGAAACTTCTAAAATATAAATCTAGACTGGCACTCTCAATAGCTTTTAAAATAACCTCAATGCATTCAATTCAACTTTACATAAATGCAACAGTAACCTGTGCCTATGGATAAACTAATGTAATATTATATCTAAGGATTCTATTTAAGACCCTCATGTTAAATATAAAGGTTTGCAACTGAGTTTTGATTATTACAAATAATTGTGCTATTACTAATTTCATTAGGCATGTTTTATTAGCATTTTAGTTCAAGGATTTTGCTGTCAAATAGATCAAGAATTTCAACGTCATGCTTATTGGATGCCTTGTAGACTATAGTCAGTTTTATTTTGTGCAATTATTTTAAAGGTATGTTGCTTGTAAATCAATGGCTTGAATCAAGTTAAAGACATTTCATAAATTTATTTAATCACCTTAAATCATTCTTGAAGTCAAACACTGAAGAAAAATTGGGAACTAATTTGATGAAAGTTGTAACAACTCAAATGTTTTTGACAAAGTCTTTGGATATTGCAATTGGTTGTAAACTTCTGAAAGTTTCAGTTTTGTATGGAAAAATCATTTTATGGACTTTACACTATTCAAATGATTTTCAAACATAGTTTACAATGGCTCAAATAGTTTGAAGTTGGAGTTTTGGTGCCAACATCATGGCCTTTTATAGTTTCAAGAGCTTCTGGCCAGCAAGTTCAGCTAGAAAAGTTAATTCTTATGTCTCATTAGACACTACAATGTGATAAGGTACAGAGTTGTTTAAGGGTTTTTAGGATAGAAATCAGAATAAGAGAACAGAGAGAATTCTAGAAGAAACATAGAATAGAGATAGAGAAATCTCAGAGAGAGAAAATCGCGCACACAATTCACAGCTCAATGCAAAATCACACACACAATACACAGCTCATACTGGGGTATTTAAACTAAGGACCCACTAGAAAGTAGTTACAAAAAGAAATACTCAAGTGTGGTGCCGTCTTATTTAACTATAGTGCAATCATACTTACTCTCAGTTGCTATATAAGTACTTATCATATTGTTCCCTGAACTAAAATTGCATTGATTACCGATCATCACTACTGCACATTTCCTTTTGAATGAAGGTAACTTTATCAAGCCTACTGCATATAATTGTATTCTTGTGTACAAAAATCGCATAGATCCCTTTCTTAATGGCATTTTAATCAAATATTCTTTTACTAGAGAAAAACAGAAACTCCCATACGTTTTTATCATTAACATGGAAAAGCACCATATCCAAGTAGGTTACTCCTTAACCAGATCATCAAATATAATGTAAGAAGCTAAAAGCAAACAAAAAGGGAATTAGTGGGTATTAGACGAGAACCCAAAATTACCTCTCCAGAGGATGCCATGAAAGTCATCAAACAAGAAATAGATCCTTTGTGACCTCCAGTATATCTACGTACAAGCTGAAAGAAATAATAAATATAGCAAGTCAAAACACAACATAGTAATGGCAAGACAACAAAACAACTTCATGTAAAGTACAAACCCTCCATGTTATCATTGAGAGAACCCTAATGACACCATCTGATCCACCAAATGCAACTAAAGGTCCATCCCCAGCAGTAGATCTAGAGAGAAATTCTATACTGCAGAAACAAGATAACAACCACCAAATAACACTATAAACATTAATATGATAGAAGAACATAAAAACTAGCAGCATCATTTCAATACAATAATTCATGATTGGAAATGAGAAATTTGCTGATTTAGGAAACAAAACAATTATTATGAAATGAACCAGAATATTAGGACATTACTCCTGATAAATAAATAAAAATCACTCTGGCAGTTCTTTGGTCAAGAAACAATCTCTCATAAGATGACTTGGAAAAGAATTTGTAATGCATAAGCAGGGAAAAGACTTTGGGTCATTAACAATTAGCACAATTTAGTTAAAACTTAAAACATAATAACAGGGAACTAAACTGACAAATAACAATAGTGAAAACAACTTGAATCAAATTAGAGGAGTTGTGAACGAGGAAAGGATATCATTTTCTTGTGTTTGTGACAATTATAAATTTGATCCTTTCATGAAATACATCTCTAAAACATACTAGATTAATTTCACAGCTCAGTTCAAGTTGACCCTTGACCCATGTACCTTTAATATCAATTATTCAGTTCCTTTTACCTCCATTCTAGTCAGTTCAAAGAAATATTGTATAGAGGTCATCGACAGGAATTAAGTTTCTCTTTCTTTTCTTCCCTTCAGTCTTATGACACAGACAAGATCTTTATTGTTGATGTAGTTTGAAAAGAATACTAAAAATGATTAAACTGCAGTTACCGTCCCTATCTCAACTTATTTCTTTATTTGTATCTAGCCGTTTCTAGTATCTCACTCATGACTCATCACAAATATACTTTGGTTAACATATATTTCAACCACCGCAAACAATGACACATTTACCAAACTGAACTAGGATGTAGTAAGATAAGAATCAAGAAAATAGTATGCCTATGAAGTTGTGACTGTTTCATAAAAGAAAGGCGTAGTGGTACTTGCCATAAAAGTGACTTATTATCCAGCTCTTGCTTGAGTACATCACGACCACGCATAGTAACCAAATCCAAGAAAATGGCTTTATTTTCACAACAAATTACAAGAAAGTGCCTCCCTTTAGTTGATGGAGCTGGAGAAGTGAATGCTGAAGTAACATTATTAACAGCAGCCGGAGCTTCAGCAGCTGCAGAACGGTTGCGCCAAAGTTGCCAGAACCGTACATCGTCATCATAAAAGTTCACCTGCTTAACACTATTTATCCGATAGAAAAATGAAAAGCCATCAACAAAATGGAATTTTTTATTTTCAAGTGAAACAACAGAAAAAACAAAAAAGAAGAAGATATAACCTGCCTCCCCTCATGGCTTCTGTTGGCTTCCCCTTAGAGTCTGCAAAACGCAAAAATTAAGCAAAAATTAATATAAAAGTATACATTTTGAGTACCAAAATTTCTCTGCTTTTTGTAAAATCAATCAAAATTCAATCAAATAGAGTAGAAATAAAACAGTACCTAATTCACCCTCAGCTAGCTTCTCCAACTTGGCTCCAACCAAGCGTCTCTCATCAACGCCACCAGCTTTTAGCTCGTATATCACCTAATTTATTTTTGTACACAAAAAACTGTAATTACAAATTCCAAAACGAAATCAACAATTTGACTTTTTTTTTTTAAAAAAAGTACCTGCCGATGTTCCCAATTCCACACACATACTCTATCGGAGGCATCGGCGGTGACGAGCCATGGATGCGTTGGATGTAACTGTATTTTTACTATTTTCTCACTGCTCGGCTTAAAGGCTCTCAATCGCAACATCTTCTTTTTCTCCTCGTTGAATGGAAGCAGAGTTGGATCTGATTATCTAGAAAAACTGAAACACAAGATCTGAGTTGAATTTATACCTCTCACTACACTTCATAGTTAGAAACATCCATTGAAATGAATTCAGATTTGTGAGGTGAAAAGAATTTAAAGAGTACCCTTCAAAATTGAAATGTAACCGCTTGTTCACCGGGGATTTTATGACAAAAATAGGTTATTTCCCAACATATTATTAAAACTATTTGACAATATAGTTTGGTGGTTGGACAAGTTTTAAACCTTAATAGAGTAATAATGCTATAATATATATAAGGAATATATTCTAATATTCTTTTATTTTGAAAATTATATTAATAGATTTTTTTAATTTTAAAAATTGTACTATTAACTCATTCCGTTCAAAATAAGCATTAAGTACTGTTTTTTTGACAAAAAAAGATAATATTACCTTCGTATTATATTTATTTCAAATCCTTAAATTTTACATTAATATACTATCAGATCCTTTTTAAATTTGACAAATTCTATATTAAAACTCATCAAATTGTGCAGCAAATTGATATATTCTGCACTAAAAAAACTCATCAAAATTTGCATTAACATTGACAAATTCTGCACTAAATGAATTCATGGTATTATGCAGCAAAATATATTAAAGTAGCATTATTAGAGTATTCAAAAACTTGATCACAACAATTAAAATTATGCTTTGAGAAATGGAATTGATATTTTGGGAGATGGAGCATAGATTTAATAATTATACTTTGGGAAGTGGTATGAATATTTCGAGAAATGAAGCATAGATTAATAATATTTAAGAAGTATAGAAATGACTAAAAAATTAATTGATGAAAGATTACGGGAAACAAAACAAATTAATTAGTGATATTAATTAAAAAAGGAAAAAATTGAATTCTCATACAAAAAGCTGTCTACTCAACATTGTTATTATTATTTTTGCTTCAGATTTTTAACAATTAAATGACAAAAAAAAAAAGAATACATTTTGTAGGGTGAAGAATAAGATCTTTGTACAGATTTTTCAATGAAGAATACATCAATTACATTTTTTAACAATTTACACAAAATAAAATAAATTAAATCTAACCGAAGAATATGTAATTATCACCATCACTATTGCACTTTTACAAATATTTCTCCTCATTGCTTGTAAACATTAAAATTTCTCTCTGTTTCAATTGATTTTAATGGAAGAGAAGAGATCGGAAAGAAGGAGAAGAGAAGAAGAGGAGATCAAAAATTGAAAGAGGAAGAATGAGAGAAGATATGAGAATTATGAGAGAAGAAAAAGAGAAGGAGAAGATAAAGAAGGTAAAGAGGAAAAAAAAAGGAGGAAGAGAGAAGAAGAAGAGTTGGAGAAGAAGGAGAGTTGGAGAAGAATGGAAAACCTGTAACACCCTAACCTAAAGCATACGTCATTTTGACGTTATTTCCCGCATTTCATGCATTTTCATTTAAGTGCATCCGAAAATAACATGCTATATGACATCTATATGAAATAATTTAAATGAGAAGTAATTTTAAATGAGATAAAAGAGTTAATTAATAGAGGTTTTAAGTTCGGTTGCCGTCGAAAGGTAAAAACGGCGCCGATTAGGGTTTTTGGTTTGCGCGATCGAAAATATCGAAAACGCGCTTTATTTTAAAGGAAATGAATTTAAAGTGATTTTAAGTGTTTTCATTTGTGATTTAAAGGATTTTGGAACCAACACTATATGATGATGTCGTTCGGTTTCGGTTCCGCAAAATTATCGAGGTTTCGGTTCCGCAAAATTATCGAGGTTTCGGTTCGGTTTAGGACACCGACCGAACCGCGAAAAATTTCCGGTTTCCGATTTTTACGAAAATTTATACACGTGTTCTACGATTTATTTTAACGCCGGAAAAAAAATTTTAGCTGAAATCGATTTGGTTTGATGGGTTAAATTAGAGAAATATGGATGTGGGAAGGTGAAATTAAATGTAGGGTTTAGTTTAAGAATAGGTTAATATACATATATAAGCATTGTTTATTGGAAGATATTTTGC